>RJWM01001514.1:0-97772 GCA_004363535.1 Dasyprocta punctata | reverse complement strand
TAACTATTATCAAAAAAAAAAAAAAAAACAGAAGATAAATGTTGGTGAGAATACAGAGAAAGGGAACCCTTGCACCTGTTAGTGGTAATGTAAATCAGTACAACCATTATGGAAATAGTATGAAAGAACCTCAAAAAATTAGAAGTGCAATTACCACAGAGTTAAGTGATTTCACTCCTGGTTATACATTTAAAGGAAGTAAAATCTCTATTTCCAAAAGATGGTATCTGCATTCCCATATTCATTGCATCACAGTAGCCAAGACTTGGAAATAAACAGCCATTGAGAAATAAATGAATAAAGGAAATGTGGTATTATACATAACAAATTATTATTCAACCATAGAAAAGAGATTCAGCCATTTTAGACAATATGGATGACCCTGGACATTTAAGTGAAATAAGTTAGATGCAGCAACAGATACTATACTGTCTGATCTTACAATATATGAAATCTAAAAATGTCAAACTCATAGAAGGAGAAATTGGAAAAGTAGTTATCAGGGACAAGGGGAGGGCAGGGAACTGAACAGGGAAATGCTGAAGTGAACAGACTTTCAGTTATGAAATGAGTTAATATCTGAGGACGTAATACACAGCACAGTGGCCATTTAATACTGCGTTGTACACTTAAATTTGTTGAGTAGGACTTAATGTTTTCTCACCATACACCAAAAATGGTAACCACAAGAGGTGATGGATGTGTTCATTAGCTTCATTATGTTATCATTTTACAGCATACACACATACATACACATATTATATACCTCGAAAACACACAATTTTAATTTGCCAATTACATCTCAACAGAGCAGGTGGGAGGGACAGATGGAACACCAAGAAAAACATAATATGTGAAATGAAAAATTCACTAAGTAGAAAGAATTAACAAAAATCTCTACAAAAAAATCAAAGCTTTGAAAAAGTACAGAAATATAGATTATTTCAAAAATGAATGTTTAGGTTACCCGCTAGGTATGCGGGGTGTGTGTGAATTGTTTCCTAAGTTGCAAAGGGAACAAAAAATATGCATAGTAAACAAAGACATCATAAGTATTAGCTAGGACCTCAAGACCATAATGTAAGAATCACAGCAGCTGTGACTATCTTTTTTCTGCTTATATTCATAAATTTTCTGTAAATATGGCAATCAGTATTTTTCCTTCCTATCTCTTTGTACCTTTATATAGAAATTGTTAGTAATGGTTAACTTTACACTCCTGCGTTTAAGATAAAGCTTTAAACTGAGAAAAGGAATACTTACAAAGGGGTAATTAATATCACACAGTAATCCATACCATAATCATTGCTCAGAGAGTGCCACAATAACAGGTATTAGCCCTTTCTAGAGAAAGGGTGAGAGCATTTGATTTACATAAGGCATAACAGGCTTGCTTAATTCTGTACACCCATGACCTTGAAGGATTTTTATGTTAAAGGTCAAAAACAAGATGTCTATAAAAACAGAATGAACTACTGCTAATGCCTCAAAATAAACGTGATGGAACTCTTTATAAAAAAAGTTTGCCAAATTTTGATATTTATGAAAGGGAATGCATCTTTTATTAAAGAGAAAGTATAAGTTATTATTATTGTCATCATAGGAAGTTAAAATATTCATAGAAGTGCATGGCTAATCTGAGGAGTTTGGTGGTAATAGGTAACAAGCTGCTTTGTCAGCCCAAATCCACTCTTCTACTTTCTTTGTTGGCTGTTTCTGGTTGGCTTCCATCACAGGGGAGACTGGCAGGACAAGCGCCTATTCCTCCCTGCTTCCTATTCCTGTCAGTACTGCCAGAGCCCTGCCCTGAACCCAGGGAGCAGCAGTAGTCTCCGGTCTCCAGCTTTTCCTTACACTCAGAACTAGCCTCACTATAACCCCTCAGAGGGTCTGATACTTCCAGCAGTGTCCCCTCCTCCAAAGTCTGAAGCCTAACTCTGTGGGACTATGTACCCAAACATCTAAGTTGTCACTTAAACCTCCTCCATGTCCTAGGAGAAGCAACTAACTTTCTGCAATTACACTTGCATTCCATTTGTTTCCTCAATTCTTCATCCTCTTTACCTCATTCCCTAAATTACGTCTGTTGAACTGCTATGATTTTTTTTCCTAAATGGATTCTCACTGATACAATCAACTTTTCAGTATATATTTGGTAAAGAAATAAACACTTGGTACTGCATTAAGTACAGGGGTTACGGCAAGAAGGTGGATATGGATTTAATAATTAGTAAGTAATTAATTTCAATTATAATCAGGGGCCATAAAGTGGTATGGTCTAACAGCAAAGACTTTAATGAAAGGTTATTGGGAATGTTTTATTTAAGTCTAGAATCCCTAGAATCTGATCACAAGCAGTTCTGGATTTCAGAGGAACAGTTAAAAGATGAGCAAACAAATTATATGACAGAACTGTAGTCATGATGATTAATCTAGCAACAGTTTAATACAGTCTGAAATAAGAAATTATAGAAAATACAAAAGATTACTTTTTAAATCTATGTTAGAAGTAGAGAAACTCAGTACAGTTACAGTATGATTGGAATGGATAAACAACACGAGAAAAATGACAGAAATGGAATCACCAGGTGTTTCTAAGTGACTAAATGAAGAAGACCAAGGAGAACAGAATGGACTAGAAAAAGGCATTTGAATATTTAAATCTTAATAAATTCAAAGAGTCTAACAACACAAAAGTAGGTAAGTAATACCCATTACTGTTCGTGTATAAGGCTGGTTAGACCTCAAGATTTTTGGGTGGCAGTAATATGCCAAAGTCTAAAATCTGAGAAGAGAGGTTAAATCTAAAGTTACAAGGCTGTGAATGAGGCTATAGAGAAGGGAGTTTATAACTATGTATGAAGTGTGACTTTAATTCAAAATTAATTACACTATACATACCCCCTGAATTGGTGCTCCAGGGACCATGGCACGTACCTCTTCATCATTTAAACTCAAGCCCATGTATTGAGAAAGCTCTGGATACAGTTTGGGATAGAGATCTAGAATGAATGAATGAATGAACAAATGAATGAAGAAAAAGGTACTGGCAAAATGAACACTTTTATTATGGCTTTGCTTATTTTAAACCATATTTAAGTTTTAAAAAGTAGAATAATTTAAAGCAGAAATTTGGAAAAGCATCTCATCTATTTAAAACAATCAAAATGAAAAATACAGAAAATGTTTAAAGTAGAAATCATAAAATATGAACAATCTAACTGAATCAATATCAGATTCCTAGGTCAGGCTGTGCACAAATCAACCCAGTCCTGAGTTGGGGAGTTAAGAGGCTCAACTTAATTTTCATGGACCATAAAACACATCATGTTCACAGTTTATTTTCTTGAATAAATAAAGGATTATATTTCAAATAATCACTGTTTCCCTACTGCACCTAGATCACTAGCCATGATTTTATTTCACTATCTCCAAAAACAAAGGAAGAAGAAAAAAAAAAAAAAAAAAGAATCTTGCGTATCTTATTACAGCAAAAGAAGACATAACAAGTATTTCTGTTCTGAAAGAATAAACACAAAGTATAAACTTACTTCCATCTTGTGAGATGGGGGCAGAAGCTTCAGATAAAATTGCTGGGTTAGCAGTGTTTGCAGAAAAGGCAGTTTGAGCCTAAAAAAGAAAAGAAAATTCTAACATGCTATAAATATTGATTATCCTTATTTAATTTACAAGTTAAATCCAGTACTTCTAAAAAGTAACTTAGTATTATCCAAGAAAGCTTTATTTTGAACACTTTAGCAGTAAGTTTTTTGAAGGAAATCTGCATTGAAAGATGTATTTGATATTCTAAATAATTTTAAGACTGTCATACAACTGAATAAGCACCATTCTACAATATTTTATGACAACATTTAATAGAACTGCTCCAAATTAGTTAAGTAATCTCAAAGAACATTCTAAATTGAATGCTAACACATTTCGCATTTTCATTATTCTTCTAATTAATCCCAATAAAACTATGTAAAGAAAAAAGTTCAACAATATTCATATAAAAAGCTGTATGTAAGCAAAAAAACCTAAAATGCATACTTAAACTGATTTACCATTTTAGCATATATCACTAAAAAAATATTTATCTTAAGTATGAGGACTTAATTATAAACTATTCCAAAAGCACACGCTCATCACTGACATAAAAGAATGACAATGTAATTTGTAACTATTAAATGTATCAAAATTACTCTGACAAGTAAATATGTGACACTGCTACCCATGGTCAGTCAGGTAGGTTAGTGCCTCTTGCAGGGTTTCATAGTCTATCTCATATTAAGTATGCCACTGATGGAAATATTTTGTCCAGATAGAACCTTCTGAAATAACCATGTGATTTTAAAGACAAATTCAGTAGTAAGCTTAATGAACAATCTCTAAATATCATTATTTTAAAATGTCAAATTACAGTTTATACTTACATCTCAATCTAGCTATGAAATCAATGCCAAGAACAGTTTCAAAAAGAGACGGGAGCTTAACTTAAATCATTATAGCCCACAAAACTCTGAATGGTATTAAACTCATTTGGAATATAAATGTTCTGCTATATTGTACTTGTTACTGAGTCACCTTTATTTTATAACTTAAGTATTCTCAAAACGCAGCATGAAAATTCTCAAAATAGTAAATAACAATCTACAAAGTGTAATTGAAAGTTCTTTTATCAGCTATCAACTAAAAAGAACTAGTAACCAGTTGGATTTTTACTTTCCTTGAATTAGTTACAAGGAGAAAAAAAACTCTTCAGTTCTAAAAAGAAATGTATCAAATCATGAAAAGACATGAAGGTGCCAGTGTGCACGCCTGTAATCCCAGAACTCGGAAGGCTGAAGCAGAAAGATCACTAAAAGTTCAAGGCCATCCTTACATAGTGAGATCCTGTCTTACACTAAAAAACAAAAAAGAAAGAAAAAAAGACATGACGGAAACAACTGCATTATTAGTAGGTGTAAGAAGCCAAAATGAAAAGGCTACATGCTCTATGATTCTAACTATCTATATGACATTCTCAAAAAGGCAAAGCTACATTTACAGACAGTAAAAAGACTACAAGTAGTAGCTGCCAGAGGATGTACAGCAAAGAGGGATAAACAGCCTAAACAGAGAGGTGTATAATACTTGTTTGTTTACAGTGCTGGGAACAGAACCAAGGGCCCAGATGAGAGCTCTACTAAAAGAACTATATCCCTAGCCTAGAACAGAGATTTATAGGGCAGTGAAATAACTCTGTATAAAATGACAATAATATATGCATGTCATTATACTTTTGTCCGAGCCTACAGAACATACAGCACAGAGTGAACCCTACTGCACACCATGGACTCTGGGGGATAACGACAGGTTATTGTAGATTCATCAACTGTTAACAAATGTCCTATTCTGGTACAGATGTTCATAGTGAAGAGGTTTATACTTAAGCATGGGGACAGGGGGGTAATGTGCTTCCTGCTCAACTTTATTGTGAACTATAATTACTCTAAAGTATGTCCTATAGGGGCTGGGGACTTAGCTCAGCAGCATAAGCACCTGCCTGGCAAGCACAAGGTCCTGAGTTTGATGCCCGGTACCAAAAAAACAAATACATAAAACTTAAAATATGTCCTATTAATTTAAAAAATACTGCTTTTTATTGTTTTCTATTCTATTATTATTTATCTAAAGAATACTTGAGTAAGACTATACAAAGTTCTCTACAAAGATACATAATCATAACTTATTTTGAAGTAAAAAAAAGACAAAAGATTTAACAAGGGTTTAAGGACTATAAACCATTAGATGTAGTAAATTATTTCCAGGTTACTTTGAAATCCAAAACCATTTTAAAGGGGAGAGAGGGTGCCTCAAGGAACAGGAAATTACTTCTAAAACCTGTTTATATCACTTACAGAAAGCACCTGGAGAAACAATGTTTGGGGAGCCACTTTTGTTGATCTTTAGCCAGAGTTACTATGTAACTGAGCATCTAGGTTCTATCTATAAGTCCCCAATCTGGCCTGACTCTCGGCCCCTAGCCTGCTTGCCTGCGCAAGCATTACTCTGCAGGGAATTCCGTTCTGCACTCAAGAGGGACACTTTAAGGACTTTGCCCACTGCCCTCTTTACATCCTTATAAAAGGGGCACACTTCTCTTTGTCGGGGTAGACACCTTTGTTGTTCTCTGCCTACCCGCCCTACATAATAAAACATACGCCTAGCTGCTTTCACAAAAGCCTGTGGTTTGGTCTCCTGCCTCACGTTTCATTGGACTATCATTGTTTCTTAAAAAGTTTTTTTTAGTAGAAGAACCACAGGTTCTTGTTAGGATTTGAAATAGAGAGGTTTATGATTATATATGATGTTGAAAACCACAGCCTAAATGGCTCCTGTAAAATAGTTTACAAAATATGAACTGTGAATTCACTGCTGCAATTTACCTTTGCTGTCTTGGTGTAAAAGGCCAGTAGCTAAGAAAAATGAACACTGCATTCCTCCATAACACCATTTCAGAGACATCTCAGAAAACAAAAACCATATATAAGTATCATCCATCTTAGAGAATGAAGCCAAAACAATACAGGCCAACACTGTACTGGCTAGACTATGAATACTTTTAAAGTTAGTGGGAATAAAAGCATCATGTTTCCCTCTGTTTTTGTTCTATTTCCTAGACTCTAGCTTTCTGCTGTGAATGTAAATGGTCCTCTATTGAATATTATCTATGTAACTTGCTTCTGCTGAAAGAGTTCAGTCTTATGTAGATTGCAGCCCTCTTTTTCTGTTCAACATTTGTCAGTATCAATGATTTTTTCTATTTTCAAAAATCAAAAACCTCTGCTGAAAGCCAATTGTGGTTAATTTAAATTCAATTCCATAAAAAGCTACAAAAAAAAGGTGAAAACAAAGAATATATTAGTCATTCTTTTAAATCAGTCTGTAGATCCTTATCAGACAATGTACTGATGTCATTAATGGCTTAATGATTGCTCTGGAAAGCTAAATACTTTGGATAAGAGCTTCTTTAAAAAGACAGTGCTTGTTCAGATAACTTGTAGAAATAAAAACCACATAAAAAATACAACGATAGAATACAAAAGAAAGAACATTTAAGATGAGTGAATAAGTCACTTAAAACTTACAAATATCAAAGCCCTGGCAGCTGAACTACAGGATTCGGATTTTACAAACCACATTTTAATATCTACCCTGGATTTAAGATGAAAATACTGCATATGATTCCTTCTACACACGTATCTGCCCATCCACTATAAGTAATAATCCCAACTACATGTGTCTTACTATTAGTGCTTTGTTTTTGCTTTCACCCTAGTTAAGGCCAATCTTCTGCCTAAAACACATTCTTCAAGTTGCTTAAGACTTTTCCCATGTTTATAATAAAATTTTTCTCCTTATTAATCAACTATTTAAAGAAATAAATCTTACTTTATACTGAGGACAGTGCCTCAAGCAAAATGATTTTTAGGATAAGGAGTCTTGAATAAACAATTCAAAAAAGTATTTGTAGAATAAAGAAGTATAGAAGTTGAATAACACATAACTGAAGAGATTGAGTTTAGAAGACATTAAATGCAAAGCGAACTGTAAACAGATGGGTTCACAATACACTACAAATTGTCTCCATTTAAAAACATTACTATATTGGGCCTGGGATTTACCTCAGCTGTATAAGTGCCTGCCTGGCAAGCGCGAAGCTGTGAGTTCAATCCCCGGTACCAAAAGGGGAAAAAAAAACCTATAAAGATTATGTCTTTTAAATATTAAAAAAAAAAGTACCAATTTTACTCAAAACCACAAGTATCTAAAACATTGGAGTATATTTCATCAACTTAAATACGTTCTATGTAATTTCAGTCTTAGAAAAAAAAACTGAAGTATTTAAGCAAAACTTTAAATACTCCATGTGTATTAATTTGCAATAAAGTGAAAAAGAATTACTAGTTTTCCTTTTTAGTCTACAACAGAACAAAAGGTTTATGAATTGGAAAAATGAATATATCTACTAGTTAAGTTTTCCGTTTTGACTCAAAAACTAGAATGTATGTCATAGTACATTTGGAGGGGGGCGGGTAATCAGGGATCAAACTCACAACCTCGCAACCTGCCAAGCAGGTGCTTAAGCCACTAAGCTAAATCCCTGGCTTGCAGTACATTTTTAAAAAAGAATTTAAACATACTTGAATTACTTTGTCGACCTTCAAATCTTCAAGAGATGGATAGAGAGACATTTCTGCAGGATTTTTCTAAAAGGAAAAAATAACATGAAAATGTCACAGAAATTCACATAGTATGCATTGACAGCAACACACACTTAAGTATGTACAACTGTTTAATACCAGTAAGAAAATACATTACTAAACATGGAAAAAAAAATAGGGCAATCTAGGCCACACCACCTTTTTTTTTTTTTTTTTTTTTTGGTCTCTTTGAGACAGGGTCTCGCTATGCAGTTCAGGCTGGCCTTAGGCTCACTATGTAGCCCAGGCTGGTGTTGAACTTGCAAGTGATTCTCCTGCCTCAGCCTCCCAAGTGCTGGGAGGCTGAGGCAGGAGAAGTGTGCCACCATGCCTGGCAACACCACAAATTATTAACTGATTTTTATTTTTACTTTTATTTTAAAGAGAATAAAACCAAGCAAAATAAAACAGAATAAAGCCAATCAAAACAAACCAGTATAAGTGACACAGAACTTCAAAACAATAGAAAATCAACAGTGGTTACCATAATGCCTCTTGTACCCAAAACAGCTGCAGATACCTTTGGACATAGTAAAAATCAATGAATGCAATAAAGAACTTCAAAAACAAGGTAATACTAAATCCAAAATGGCTACCATAATATACCTTGTTATCTTTGAAATAGCTGTCCATGCCACTGGATTTAATAAAATCAAACAAAAGAGAATAAAGCCCAACCCAGCAAAACAATGAAAATGATACCAGACTTCAAAACAAGATGATAGGGAATTAACAATGGCTACCTGTTAGCAGATATTAAAGGTTGTTCACAACTGTATCCATTATATCTTCAACTTACCTTCAAATAAAAGTCCCTTCCTTTCACAAGTTTAGAAATCCAAAGAGAACATGAAATCTAACCATTTTATAATAAATATACCCTAACAAAAATAGATACTGAGAAAAAAACAAAATCTAAAAGAACACCTAGTTTATATCAGTATTTGGCAACTAAACACTACATTAAGAAACATTAAGACACTAGCTTTAGTACAATATTCTTCAACTGCACAGATACATTTTCTTCTAGCAGCAAAACCTAAAAGCAGATCATACGAGGTATCAATATATAAAACCACCATCATTAAAAAACAAATATACAGGCAAGTATATGGAACAATAATATACTGTATACCATAAATTTTTAGTTGACACTTTTATTTTCCAGAGATAGATGCTAAGGGAATGAGGAGTAAGAGAGGACTTTTTGCCTTTCATTTATTGTTCAATGTATTTTCATTATCAAGTCCTTTTACAATTTAAAACAAAGTTCTCTAAAAATATGACATGAATACATTAAACTTATACTGTGCAAATAAATACTTTTCACTTAACCCAACAAAATGAAGTGTATCCTAAAATGGTACAAGGTCTGACATAAATACTTCAGTCAGCTATCAAGCTCCCACTAGGAAATCCAACCCTTATTGCCTGCTATCCAAAACAGAAGCTGAGCCTTTTAAAAGACCACTCCTTTGTGAGCTGGCATGATGTTATCATGTCAGTAGGAGCAGCTGGAGGTACAACGAAGGAAAGGGTTTTATTTCTTCGTAATTCCAGGGCACTACTCTAGCTAGGATCCTGCAGTAATTGCTTCTCTAGCATTTCACATTCTACAGTGAGAAGATTCTCAAGCACCCAGCAGCAGCACAGCAGAATGCACCAGTGAGGCTATCCCCTCTTGAGCAGGTTCCCCAAACACCCTTTACAGGTGGGTTTTGCAAGGAATTCCACAGTAAAGCATTCTAGAGTGCAAACTTACAGTATGTTCCAATAGTATCCACAAAGCAACATCTTGACCTCTGTTGTAGTCCAGGTTCACAAAGGAAAAGATTTAATCCACGACACATAATTATAGAATTATTTTATAATAGTCACTCAAGGAGTCAAAAGGAAAGGAGTGCAGGAGATCTGTCCACACACTAGAGACCCAAAGAATCCGGCTGAGGGCCTCAATCCCATAGCAATGTCCTCCAGGAGTCCAAATGGAAGCCTAGAGCTCACAACAATGTCTCATGCAAGTCTGTATCAAAGATCTGCACTGGGAAGGCCCAAAGGTCAGTGGTGGAAGCTAGAAAGTCTGTGCCAGAAAGTGACACTCAAGGTAAGGACCACAGCTCCCCTGAAGAGAACTGCAGCCATCCTCAGTGACAGCAAGAACCCTAGCTCCTCTGGCAATGATGAGAACAGACGATGAGAACAGCCAAGTTCATAACAGGAAAACCAGCACTGACAAGCTTCTCCAGAAGAATCAGAAGCATTCCAACTTGCCCTCCAGTTCTCTTTTTATGCTGCTGGCAACAATCCATTCACACCCAGCACCACACTGATTCAGTTTAGCTGGGTGTTACAAGTTACCATTAGTTAACTCATCACACCCCCTTTCCCACAAGGGCCAAACCAAAACCCTAGGTGATAAGTTTCTTCCTAGGGTGCTCGATCTTGGTCATAGAATTGGTGACTATCTAATATACCCTTATATTCTTGTTTTGTTTTGTTTTGTTTTGTTTTTAAGACAGGGTCTCACTCTGTAATTCAGACTGTTCTTACACTATGTCGCCCAAGCTATATAATGAACTCACAGCAATCTTCCTGCCTCAGCCTCCCATAGGCTGGGATTACAGGTGTGCAACACCATGCCCAGCCAGCCTTGTATTCTTTTTTTTTTTTTAACAAATCCAAAAGAGTAGTATTATAGGTTTACAAAGCAAGATGATAGGAATTTTACAATGGTTGTAATATTGCATATCGCTACCTTCAAAATTGTTTAAGATATAGACATGCAATAATCTAAACATGTATCAACTGTTCCTTTTCAATAACCAATACATTTAACAGTATAATCATTTTAGCCATCCTATGCATACACATATACAAACGTATGTCTAAGGAGAAAATTTTGAAAGCACCAGCAAAAACTAAAACTTCATCCACAAAGAAAAACAATTCATTTTTTTTAAAGATTTCAAGACCTATTTTTTTCAAGCAGAAAAAAAATGAAATTCAAAAAGCAAAACTGGATCCAAATATCAAGTAATAAACATTCTCATTTTCTTTTTCTCTGACTCAAGTAATTTTTTTTATATATACACAGGTTTTGTTTGAGTTCTTCAAACCAGTGCCACAATATGATAGTCACATATACGTGACTTATTCAGTTCACTGAGAAGCATATCCTCAGCATTCATCCATTTAAGGGCAAAAATGTCAAGTTTGTTGTTCTTTATAGCTGAGTACTATTTCATTATGTAGAAATACCACAATTTTTTATCCATTCCTCAGTCAAGGGACATTTAGGCTGCTTCCACGATCTAGCAATTATGAATTGGGCAGCGATGAACATTGATGAACATGTATTGCTGTGATGAGATATTTTTAGTTCTTTAGGGAAGATACCCAGAAGAGGAACAGCTGGGTCAAATGGGACTTCCAATCCTAGCTTTTTGAGGAATCTCCACACTGACTTCCACAGAGATCGCACCAGCCTGCATTCCCACCAACAGTGAAGAAGGGCTCCTTTTTGCCCACAGCCCCTCCAGCATTTGTCATTAGTTGTCTTCAAAATACTAGCCATTCCTTCTGGGGTGAGGTGAAATCTAAGTGATACTTACATTTGCATATCTCGAATCAGCCTTGTATTCTTTAAAGAACTTTACTTCATACTAGCTAATCATGGTTTATTCACTCACATTAAGTTGATAAATTTATATTAAACTCACATTGTTAAAATCTCTATAGCTTCAATCTTCTTGCAAAGTAAATGCTAATTTCTAAACTTTTATCAGTCACATGAAATTCAGTCTATTAAACATACAATTCAATGTTTTATTATATTCATATTGTGCAGTCATCCCCCTTAAATACTGGAATATGCCCAATCCTCTCAAAAAGAAATCTCATGCCTTCCCATGCTATCCAGTCTCCATCTGCAGGCAACCACACATAAACTTCCTGCCTCTAGATTTACCTATTCTGGGCATTTTATCTAGTATCACAGAATTCATGGTCTTTTGTATCTGGCTTCTTATAAACAGCATAATCTTTCCAAGGTTCATCCACATTGTGGCATGTATCAATCCTTTTCATAGCTGAATAATATTCCACTGTCTGTATACACCATATTATGTTTATGCATTCATCAATTGATCACATTTAGGTTATTTGTACTTTTTGGCTATCATGAATGATGTTTCTAATAGTGTCAAACTTTTGCAGTATTAGTAAATAATATATGGGCTTATACAAGGTTTTGTGTAAAGATGTATAGTCTTTATGGTACACAGCAAAGAATGTAACAGCTGGGTCACATGGTTACTCTAATTTTTTGAGGAACTGCCAAGGTTGTTTCCAAAGGGACTCCACTCATTCCATCATATCAGCATAGAGTGACCTTCCTGGTCCTTATCACAGTCTGGGAAGTTTATATTTGTAATCCCAAAGGAAAGCTATTGCAATTCTAACGATTTAATTCCAGTCTACCACTTCCAGTGCAACCCACAGTCACAATAAAGACACCAACATATATCTATATCTGTGGGGAGCCAAGGGAGTCCTAAGTCCAGCTAGGGTGATGGTTAACTGGAACAAAGGCCTCAACCCAAGTCCAAACCCAGGTTTTGTTTATTATCGACAAGGAGAGTGGCTTGGGGATGAGTGACTGTGAGAGTGGCAGGAAGTACACAAGTGCCATGAGCTGGGCTAGGTAGGTGGCCTGAAATCATCTCTGCAATATGCAGAGAAGGATATGCAGAAAGAGTAACCTGCACAACACAGTTCAAGGTAGCATCTCATGTCTTGGGGTCAATGCTTCAGCTCTGATGTGTAACCTTTATGCCCTGGGAAGTCATAGACTCTTACCTCCAGGCTCGATCCCAGTTGACAGCAGGAAGCCTGGCTCTCCTTAGCTCACATGTTTTTTGGGAGCTATGGGGCAGGGAAACACTGATCTGTCGCTTTGCTTCAAAGACCATACATCAGCACTTCAGCTAGACTGATTTGCATTGCTTAAAGCCAACTGAAGGCATAAGGAAAAGTCTTAGCCAACTCTGTACATAACGATACATGCAAACAGGGCCAGGTTTAGTCAAAATGAAGATAACTGCTCTTCTTTCAAAGACAGTCATCTAGGTGGTCTACAGATCAGTGTTCCAATTTCTCCATCCCCAAAACTGTTGTGATCTGTGGTTTTGATTACAGCCATGCTTGTGGGTGTGAAGCAGCATCTCTTTATAATTTGATTTGCACTTTGCTATGACTAAGGATGTTATGCATCTTTTCATGTATATGTCCATTTGCCTACACCTCCTCTCCCAGTGGTTAACAGTTACATCTCTGCATGCTTGCCTTAAAACATCTTACAGTTACAGCAATCTATTTTAAACTGATAACTTCCACTACCTTCAAATCTTTTTCTATTTCCTATACTTTTTGATGTCACAGTGATCTCTTTTAATTATCTGTATATCTGTTAACATTTTTATAGTTACCAGTACTTACGCTTTTGTCTTTGACTTACACATCAGAAATAAAGGTGGTTTATATACTATTCTGTCTATACATTTACTTTTATCAGTGAGTCTTATACTGTCTTGTGCTTTTGTGTAACTACAATGTCCTTTAGTTTCAACTTGATTCCCTTCAGCACTTATTATAAAACAGATCTATGATGATAGTCCTTTAGCTTTTTTTGTTTTCCTAGAAAGTACTGCTGCTTCATTTACGAAGAAATTTTACCAGGTATAACATTTTGCTGGAAGTTTTCTTCTTCTTCTTTAACACTTGGAATCATATTTCTTTTTGTGGCCTGTAAGATTTTTGTTAAAAAATCTGCTTACTGAGGCTTCTTTGTACATGATGAACTGCTCTTTTGACTCTCAAAATTCTTTATCATTGATTTTTGCCAATTTGATTAGTGTTTCTCATTGTAGATATCACTGGATTTTTCCCATTTGTGTCTACTGAGCTTCTTGAATCTGCACACCCATTTCTCTCTCCTGATTTGGAGAGTTTGGCCCCATACAGTATTTCTTTAAATGTCTGCCCCTTTCTCTTTACTCTTTCTGAAACTTCCATAATATGCATGCCAGTCAACTTGATGTTGTTGCGTTAGTATTCTAGGTTGCCTTTAGATTTTTATTCTATTATTGGCTCTCTGGCTAGCTAATCTGAAATCACCTGCTTCTGAGTTCACTGATTCCTTCTTTTACTAAGCAAGCTTGCTGTTAAATCCATTTAGTAAATCTTTCAATTCACCACTGAAATGCAATACTAATGCAATTTACTGTTGAAATAGCAATGCAATTTATTATTGAAATACAATTTAGTTATTGCATTCTTCAGCTTCAAAATGTAACTGGTTCTTTTTATTTTTGTCTTTGTTGGTATAATCATTTTGTTCATGCATCATTTTCCTGAGATCACTGAGCATCCTTATGATGGTTTTTCTTAATTTCTTGTGAGGCAATTTATGTAAGTGTTAGTTGTTTTTTGAATATTTTGTTCCTTTGACTGTGTGGTTTTCTTGTGCCTTTCAGTTTTATGTTTGGAGCTAAATACAGTTTTTGTAAAGGTAGCCACTTTTCCTAACCTTTATAGTCCAGGAAACATCTGTACAGATCTGTACATCATCAACCTAGACTTCAGGTACCTGTTGAACCTCTTGTGTAAACCATCTTTTTCCTGTAAATTTTTAGAAAGATTCACAGGTTTCCTTTTTTACAGATCTTAGTCTTTCGTTCTTTCAGATATTTAAGTAGTGCTTCAGGGTTATCTGAAGCTGCTGCAAGTGACCCAATAATCTGTTTTCAGGGGCCCCTTTTCAGAGTAAGTCCATGGTTCGCTGTACTCCAAGACAGATGAGACAGAAACCAATCCTTCGGGCAGCTCTTCAAAGACCTGTGTCTTGGTTACTTTTCTCTTGTTGTTGAAACAAAATACCTGATGCCCAAAATGAAGGAAGGAAAGGTTTACTTCTTACAGTTTTGGGGGGGTTTCAGTCCATACTCAGCTGGCTGCATGGCAGAGTGGTGTGGCTGAGGGCCAGCTGTTCATGGTGGCTGCAAACAGCAAAAGCACACACCAGGCACAAGAGAGAGACAGCATTCTTCTTGCCTTTACACTGTACTGGCTCCAACCCTGGGCAGGTGCAGCACTCACACCATCAACACCAGTGCCAGACAACAAACCAATCACAAACACTAGACTCAGCTGCATCCATGTTTACATGAAGCTTGAGGCAGGGCCATAGGAACAAAAACCATAACAATCTGGAATTATTTTATTGTCTCCCCTTAGCACACTCCACTATTCTCCCTCTCTCTCTTGCATCTCATAACTAGGGAGAAAAATCAAACCGTACTAACTATGGTCTACTTAACTTGGGCCCTCTAGAGCAGCAGCAAGTGATCCAGCTCTCCTTTTGTTCTCAGCAACTATCTGGAATCTGGTTTATGGTAGTTTCCATCATTACTCTAAGACAGGAACCAGTCTCTCAGGCAGCCCATTGAGAAACTGAAATAGTGAATGCTAGGTTGACTTCTGTCAGTGTTCCAAAGCTGGGAAGATAATAACCAGTCCCCTGAGAAGCCTGCTAAAAAGTTAAAATATTAGACATACTGTAATTTCGATTTCCTTCTCCGGGGTACAGCTACAAACTGGGTGTTTTCTCCTGCTATTTCAGGCTGAACCAAAGGGGAGTACAATGTTGTATGAGTACTAGGTTAAACTCCGTGATAACAAATCATTAAACAAGTATACATGAATCTCATCCCACGGCTATTAGGATTAAACTCCAAATTCAGATAAAAAGTTCAAATAACAGCACCTTGTCACCTGTTTTCAGTACTTCCAATCTTGCACCCCTTTCTGATAGCGCTTACTTTCAGGTATAATGGAAACCAGTTCAGAGGGCAGACCCCTTATGTTATGTATATATGTGTTTGAGCCTTACCCTTATCAGAAGTCAGGAACCAGAAGTTTCCTCCTGCTTATATGTTCAGCTCAGAATGGCCTAGAGTAAGCAACTGTAATGTTTTCCTACCAGTTTTAAAGAACCTTGTTTAATGACTGCCCAGGGTAGTGGTGGCAAATCTATGGTACATGTGCCACAGCTGGCTATTTGTATCTCTGAAAACTCTAAAAGGTTCACCATCACTGGCCTGGGGCATAAGAGCCTCTTAAGGGCTAAATGTCTCACAAAGATAATGTGTGAATTATCGAATCTGTATTTCTCTCAGGAGTAAGGTTTGGAATTCCTATGCTGCTTTCTTGCTGACATCACTCACCTTCATTTTGCTGCAATATTTCATACAATGCTAAAAGGAGCTACCTGATGCAGTTAAGAAAAAATAAGATGTAGGTTTATGAACAGAATTCTTGTGAGGACATAATCATATTTGACTTAACTATATCAATCCAAGACAGCAGAGATGAATACAGTACTTTGTGTTCAAAGCACCAGTTTCCTAGCAGCTTTTCCCTCAAACACATTTTTACTTTAAATTTTTGACTATTTTATTAATACAACAAAATGAATATATCATAAACAAAATACAAAACAGGTCGGAACAACTAAAATACACTAAGAAAATGTTACTTGGTACTATTTTTATTTTTTGGATCTAACTACAAGATTATATTGTCTGCATGCAACTCAATGAGTAATTTCCTAATTTTCTTCCTCCAAATAGTTTCACTTCAAAAAATATTAATTGCAGTAGTCTGAACAACTCTCAGATTAGAAATACCTAACAACTCAAGCCTAGAAGAGAAATAGGGTTTCAGAATTTTTGTAAGATAATGTTGCTCTAATTTATATTTTTGTAAAAACTTAGTTTTAGGTTTGGTTTAAATGCTGTTGACCTTAACTCTCACCATTCTTGTCAAATACAATGCACTTCGAATGATTGTACTTTCTTAACTTCATTTCACTCAATTTCTTTCCAAGCATTGTAACATTCTAGCCACAAACGACTTTCTATTTACCAGTCAGGTCATATGCTTCTGTGATTCTGCATCTTTGGAAAAGATGCTGTCTCTTCCTGAAATGTCCTTCCAGGACTTTTCTACTATCAAAATCCTAGTCAGTTTTGAGGTTTAGTTCACGCTCCACTTTTTCAGTCTTTGATGACCTCAACCTGACATTATTTGTTCCTCTCAATTCAGCCAGTTAGTCTACCATACATTGTAGTTAACATGCACTGTATCTCCAATACTTGAGGGCACACTTCACTTGATTTATTTAAGCACAAAAGTTTATCAAACAAAGATATCAAATGTTTGTTAAATATTTTGAAAATTATTGTCAAAACGGCATCCTGTCATAAATTAACTTCAAGTTTTCTATATAGCTCTCCTAAGTACAATACCCGGAGGTCACAAAGGCTGCACAGTGCCTGTATATTTTATTTTTGATCTGATACAAAGTGTCAAAAATATTTAGCCCTTTTTGAAAGACCATAAAGGTACCCTAGACAATTCCTTCCAATTATGATTGGAATTTCACCATTTCAGAAGATTTTGAAAATATTGTTCCTATCAAGCACTATTACCATACCAATCAAAATTGGTTTTGAGGCCTTCCTTTTAGTTAAGCCAGTGGTGGCAAACCTACAGCATCTGTGCTGCTGTGGGCTATTTGTATCATTGAAAGTTCTAAAGGTTCAATGTCACTGAACTAAGCAATCAATAAGAAGATGCTGTTCCCACTGTTTCTGAGATCAGTAGGCAAAAACCCTACCAGAATTTGATCACAACCTTCCTAATCATAATGGCTATTTTTCACTGGCCTAACTGCCTGCAAGAATTGATGCTCTCAATCTACCTAAAGCCAGGTTTGGCCCAATCTACACCCTGAGAGCTTGATATTCTTCATACATTATTAGAGGCTCTTGAACCCAGTGCATCTTTGGACCTTCGAAAGCAATCCCCAACTTAGTTTTTATTAAAAGATTTATCAATGAGGTGGTAGTTATCAGGCACTCATCAAAACATTTGAAGACTTCCCACCCTCTGTCCCTCCTCCCCTCAAAAAACCAAAACAGCACAACAAAAAACTATTCTGCCACACATCAAGTTCCCAGTTGTCCCTTCATCTTCTAAAAGCAGTATCAGAATACTCCCTTAGTCTTTAAATATGTGCACAGACTCAAGTCTCCACAGCTCAAGCACAGCATGTGGTATTTCGGAATACCTAGATAATTTCCTTTCTAGATGCCATATTCTGAATAATGAAGCACAAAACACACTGGTGAAATTTGTTGCATAAAATATCGCCTGGAATGATAACAATCATTGACCTCACCCTTCTCTCAAACCTCTATACTATACAACTGGCCTCTCTAAAAATTATATATGACTAAGTTAAAATAGCTATTAGCTTGTTTTAATCTATTTCAAAACATCTTAGGATGATAAAAATTCAGGACTGCAGAATCACTGATCTTAAAAAAAAAATACAGTGGCAAGACAAAAAAACCTCTAAACCCTAGTCCCACTTCTGACATCAATTTAGGCTGCATTCCAAAGTATAAACTTAGTGTGTGATATATTTAATCAACACCAATGAAAAACCTTTTTATAAGGCAAAGATCTGGGGCATGCTTGTTCTTTAAATAGTTACTACCACATAATCTATACTCCTTTAACTCTTCAATAACAAAAGGTATGAACATTCTAGTCTCATAAATTATTCCCACATGAATGTAGCATATCAAACTACTCCCTAAACAAAGTAACTTAATTAGCTTCAATTATTATAAAATGAAAAATAGTACAAAACATCTTACAGTGGCACAGAAAACAATTGAAATGCCCAGGGCAGAAGGGTAAAGTACTATCACATTGTATCAAAATAAAAAGGTGTTGAAACAGTGGTTGCTTACAATTAAAGCACATAAGAATAATGGGAAATCTTGATACTGTTTTAATAAATTTCTAAGTCCTAGCAGCAGAAATTGAAGACTAGGTGGGGAACCAGAAGCCTCAAAGTGAGATCTAGTAATTTATCCTTTAATTCCTCAGGGCTGAATAGACCCAATTTTAAATTTTAAGTTTCTTCTTTGAGCAGTCCTAGTTTATGACTTTTTCTTACATTTTCAAAGAAAAAACATTTCTAATAGTGTACAATTATTCTATCTCACAAACATCACATGGGTTCACTAGAACCTTTTGTACATGTAGGGTGTGTTATGGGATCCAGTGAACTTGTTTTTCCTGCATTTCAAATATCTGTGCTATTTTACCAATCTAGGAATGATTTTCACTTACTACTGCAAACTACGCTCAAAAAAAAAAAGCCAAAACAAAAATAACAGAATTTCCTAGAATGATGATGCAACAGTGAAATCATTATTTTACACATCGGTTTGTACTACCTGAACTAAGCATTCTTTCAAGAAGGTATGCCCGAAAATACCACCTTTGTAGATTTTTAAGCCTTCACTGAACACTATAGAAAATTCAGAATTTTACCTTTTTACACATAGTGGCAAAGAGGAAAAAGCTCAAAGATAAAGATGTTTGGTGGGCAAATATGATAAATTTAAAAAAAAAGTAGGTACATACTATATTCCTATAATGTAACTAATTATGTAAGTAAAATCTCAGATTATGAATTTCAGATGAGGATATCCTAATTGAAATTCCACAAAACTAAAAATCAAAAGAAACATGATTTTTTTTCAGTTATTCAATAGGAAGAACTTCCCTATGTAATATTTTGAGAGAATTCCCTGGACCATCCTATTTTACTAAAAAGATACTACCATCTTAATGTTTTGTATCTGTATCAAAATTTACTTTCTATAGTTTGCCAGAGGTCAAACAAAGACAAGTATATAACCAAACGTGACTGGAAAGAAATACAGAATCTTTTAAAATAAATTCTGTGCACTTTAGAAGTACACAACAAAGATGATCATATTCTACAAAATTGTAAGCCATTAACATCTTCAAATGTATTTTGATGATGGAAGTGCAAAAATTACCAGATAGTAATTCAAAACCTATATGATACATACTTGAAATCTGAAGTCAGTATTTATGACAACTTAAGTGCAAGAAGAACCAAATGCAATGATAGGGTAGTACAAATTAGTGAAATATTTGAAATCTGGAAGAATCCTTATAAGATAGGTTCATGTCTTAGGTTCATTAGTTGAGACAAAGATGTTGCCCACTTAAGATACATATATTATACACATTCTCAAAACCAGAAAATTAACAAATAATTTTGATTTTTTGTGTTGGAACTACTCTTAAAATTTCCAGTAACACTGTTTTCACTCTTCATTTTCACTTTTGCAAATTATTCACAAATGATCTAAAAATGTAAACAATAAAGTGTTCATTGGACTCACAAGGTAAAGCAGTGACCATGTTTTCAAACAGACTGAGGGTTAATAAGCATTCAAAGGTCGTTCCTATAAGGTAGTAAGTAACACTTCTAGAGTCCTAGATCTATTTTTCCAAAGCAATGTTTCTCAAAGTTGTCCATCTTCGGATTAGAATAACCTGGGGCACCAGTTAAAAACAGTTCCCCAGGGTGACACAGATTTCATGGAATGATTTAGGAACTCTTCTTTTAAATAAACCTCCAGAGAGTTCCTGATGATTAGCCATTGAGAAATACAGCCATACAAAGTCTACTCCAAGTAGAACAATTTCTTCTTACCTATGGGATTCCACTTCCAGCCCACTGGATTATCAAAAATCAAGTGTTGCCAGAACAACACTCTAACAGCAAAACTTCGAGAAACACACATAACTAGTCAAGAGTTCATGGAAACTGAATTTGCAGTATTTACCAAAACTATAAACTGAGATACCTCGTCAGGTCTGTAGACTACAAATGTATTTGCAAAGAGAAAACAACATATGTGGAAAGTTAATTCACTGTAGTCAGCGTAACAGTAATAATAGCAAAAGACTTATAACATTCCTGGGTAGGTAACTAAAAAACTTACACACAGCTGGCTATCAAAGGGAATACGGCTGCCTGGAGGACACAACTGAAGATTCTTATGGCAGTTGTAAGGTTTTATACTGCATGCCTTTGTTACAGTTTCAAGTTTGAGTCAAGTGACTGATTATCTCGTGACTGATTTTCTCCTCAAAAACTAAGTAAGTTTCCAAAAGTCTGAGCAACACTTGAGCAGTTAGTAAAAGCCAGTATTACTGCAAATAGATATAGAAAGTTCTTTAAAGTTGTTTGGGGAGTCTCTTTTTAAAGCTCTTGGCATTTACCTTTAAAAAAGTACCCATGTCTGACAAAAACAAGGAAAAAAAATAGTTGAGTCACGCTCATTTCAAGCACCTGTTGAATTCAAAATACACTTTCAATCACTAGCAGTCTTTCTTTTTTATCTGATTTTATAAAATTTCTTAAAGTCCTCAAAATATAAAACTTAGGTTCCAAAATTAAATGTGGATTACGGAGCAGTGAGTGTTCTCTGATACTTTTAAACGATTATCCTTTCTTATTGTGACATAAATCAATTCATAACAAATAATATTCATGTACCATTTAAGGTACAAAAGTTTTAGAAGAATCGCCAAACAGACAAGATGTAAAATACATTTTTTACTGTCTGTCTTCAATCTCAAATAGGAAAGTGAAAAGAATAAACGAATTACTCCCCCACCCCCCACCCCCCGGTTTTTTGAGACACAGTCTGCTCAGCAGTTAGCTTTAAGGTTGGCCTTGAAGTCACTGCAGCACAGGCCGGCCTTGAACTCCCAAACGAGCGGCGGGATTTCAGCCTTGTGGCACCACATTTACTTTTGAAAAGATAATTTACATGGACTGCTGCTGTTTTCAATGTAACTTTTCTTTTTAATCAACGGTTTTCTCTCCGAATCAAGTGGATGTTAACATTGGGTAAGCCGAGTATATCGTCAAATAAAGAACTTAGTGGAAGGGGGAAAAAACAGGGCATGTATATACAAATTAGATAATCCTAGAAACTCGTTGGAAAAAAACACATTAAAACACCATGATTCAATAATACTATTTTGGTGAAACTTAAGAACTTTCATATCTGTATGCCCTGACTTTCCCAACGTTACAAGGATATCCTGAAACGAAAGCTCTGAGTCACCAGATCTCAAGGGGCATTTCCTTCTGAACACACCCGGCTGGAAATGTTTCCCCCTTGGCTCCAACCTCTCCATAAATAAGCTCTCCCCCACCCTCGTCAGAAAGTCAAGGCTTCGCCCGCTAAACAAACATCTCCTTCCTCCGCCCAAATCCGACTAAGCCACGGAGAAAGGGGAGCGGGACGGCACGGTCGCGGAGTCCGCGGAATCCGCGGAACACCGGGGCCACGGCTCGCTCTTCACCGACCTCTGGCTGCGGAGGAGGAACCGGACCGAGGACCCGGACCCGGACCCGGACTCGGGACCTAGACCCGCGGCGGGTCGCAGACGTCTCCCGGCCGGGCTGCTCGTCTTGTCTCGCCCCTCCCAGCCCTCAATCACGGACAGGACCCCGACCCGCGAGGTCGCAGGCGGACAGCGGGCGCCGTTCCCGAAAACTTTCATCCCGCGCCCAGGTGGGCGTTGTGAGGGGCGCGGAGCTCCGAAGAGGGAGCGTCACTACCCTCAGAAAACCGCTTTTAAGACCGGAACGCTCTCCGTTAAACGCCGGGGACCCGGGTCCTCACGCCTTGTTCCCGAGCCCTGCGCCCGGGACGCGGAAAGGGCGTTCCTCCTTCCCTTCAGAGCGGCTCACCTACACCACAAAGTCCGCTCGCCGCCGCCGCCGCCGCCTCCTCCTCCGGTCTCTAGTACCGACTTCCGAGACCCAAGGGAACCAAAGCGGCGCGCGCCCGAGGCCGGCCCGCCAGGTGCGTCACGACGCCGCCCCCTCCCCCGCCTTCCGCCCGCGCAGGCGCGAGAGCGGGGTCAGCTGACCCAGGTCCCCATGGCAACGGGAGGCGGGGATGGCGCCGGCGGGCGGTGGTCCAGCTGGACCAGGGCTAGTCCAACGGCCAGCCGCCCACTCTGCGGGGTTGTGTGAACATGGCTCCCTCGCGATTAAGGTCACCACCTTCTTTGCCTCCGGGAAAACCGTGCCCAGGGACCCCCGTGTCAGGGGCACACTGTTGTATTTCCGCTTTTGGTTACTTAGTTCCTGTCGCCTTTGACGCAAAGAGGTCGGAAGAAAGCGCTCTTCCTTAGAGATTCCCTCCCCAGGACTCACTGTTCTCTTGCTTTACCTCTTCCACCGCGAGCTTAGAAACATCTATCGCGCCACCTCTTCTCAACTCCTACCCATTTTCTGTTACAATTTTTTCTTTGTCTTTTGTTACTCTTTGTTCACGTAAGTTAATGTCTATTGGCTGTAGAGGGAGGGCTATGTGTGGTATAGCATAAAGATAATAGCCCTATTTAAACGTAAAAGCATAAAGACTTTCTTGAGGGTTATATGTCAGACCCTGTTGTAAGAACTTTTTGTGCATAGTCGTATTAGGTCTTTACATCAACCCATGAGGGTAGATACAACATCCCATTGTAAAGAAACTGAGTATGACCTGTGAGTATTCATAGTTAAAATGAAATACCATAGAGTCCATGACAAAGTGGCACTAACATACAAGGTAATTTATATTTAGCAAAATTAATTAGTGAGCATAAAAGAGATGATATGATGAAAACTGCCCTCAGAGATCTTATGGCTTATGTGACAAAATAGGTATTTAAAAACAGTTACAGAACAGATAGAAGGAAATAAAACTTTTTGTAGTCAGATGATTGTGTATGTAGGAAATCCCCAAGAACTGACCAAAAAATAAAACTGATAAGGACTTATAGTAAGGTTTCAGGATACAAGGGTAATGTATAAAAGTCAGGTGTTTTCCTATATATCAGAAATGAAAAATTGGAGTTTGAAATTACAAACACAATACTATTTATATAAGCACCAAAATACAATGAAATACTTAGCTACAAGTCTAATAAAATGTGTATAGTATCTGTGTGAGGAAAGCTACAAAGTTCTGGAAAAAATCTGAGATCTACACGATTGAAAATTATTCCATGTTCATGGATAAGAAAATTCAATATCAAAATGTCAGTTACTCCCAAGTTGATCTATAGAGTTAACAGACTGTCAATCAAAGTCATTTATGGATGTTAACAAACTATTCTAAAGTTTTATGAAAAAGCAAAAGACCCAAGAGTCAAGGCATTATTGTACTAAAGAGAAAATATGAAGCCTGACAGTAATGGTTTTAGTCTGACTACTGTAATAAATTACCAAGGACCAGATAACTAACAGAACTTTAACTCTCATAGTTGGAGAAGTTAGGAATTTCATGATCTTGCCTGAAGATCTGGGATCTGTCCAGGGCCCACTTTTTAGTTTGTAATGCTCGTTTTGCCATTCATTCCTCATGTGGCAGACAGAGAGATAGGGAGAGGAAAATAGTGGAGGGCAGAGAGAGAGATGTTTTTTACTGTCTATTCTCCACCCATCCCACCCTGAGACAGGGTCTTGCTCTGTGATTTAGGCTGTTCTTGAACTGTGTAGCCCAAGCTAGCCTCAAACTCTCAGTGATTGTTCTGTCTCAGCCTCCCAAGTGCTGGATTACAGATGTGGGCCAGCAAGCCTGGGTTGCTTGGATCTTCTTACAAGGGTTTTAATCCAATTATGATGGTTCCACACTCATGACACAATTGTCTCCCAAAGAGCCCATCTTCAAGTACCATCATACTGTGTATTAGGCATCAAAACTGGGAAAAGGGACACAAACATCTTCGGAACTTAGTATAAAACAACAGTAATCAAACCCGGAATGGTGGCGAATGCCTGGAATCTCAGCACTCTGGGAGTCTCAGGCAGAAGGATCACAAATTCAAACCCAACCTGACTTAGCAATGTAGCAAGATCCTATCAAAAAAAAAAAAAAAAAAAAGATACTGCTCAGTGTGAATGTCCTCATTTCAATCCCCAAGACTGCAAAACAAAACAAAAACAGAAAAACTAGTAATCAAGAGAGACTGTTTTAGGTAAAAATGGTAGACAAATACTGTATATGAATGAGAAACAAAACAAAACCCAGAAATAGATGCAAACGTACATTCAAAATATCTTTGATAAAGGAAAAAAAGGGATTGGAAGGGGAAAAATAGCTTGTACTGGGAATGCAGCTCAGTGGTAGAGTATGTGCTTAGTATGCATGAATTCCTGGGTTCAACTCAGTCCCATAAAAGTAAAGAAAAGAAAAGCCTTCTTAAAAAATGTTCTAGAACAACTGGACTTCTGCATGTTAAAAATGAATCTATATATAGACATTGTATCTTTTATAAAATTTGTCTTGAAATGGATCATAGGTCTAAATTTAAAGTGCAAAACTATAAAAAATTTAGAAGATAATAGAGAAAAATCTAAATGACCTTGGATTTAACCAAAAGTTTTTAGCTGCAACACTGAAAGTAACCCATGGAAGAAAAAAGTGATAAGTTTGATTTTGTTAGAATGAAAAATGTTTGCTCTGTGAAAGACAATGTCAAGAGAAGCTGCAGATCAAGAGAAAAGATTTGAAAAGAGTCTAGTAAGCAATCTGTATTCAAAATATGCACATAAAACAACTCTCAGCAATTAGAAACAAGACAATTAAAAACTGGGCAAAAGATGTAAACAGACGTATCAAAGAAGAGATAAATGACAAGAAAATAAATGAAGTTCAAAATCATATAACATTAGGGAATTTCAAATTAAAACAAGATATCACACTATACATCTACCAGAATAGCTAAACCCAAGCACTGACAGCACCAAATGTCAACTAGGGTGTGGGGAAACAAGAGCTTTCATTTGTTACTGATGGGAATACAGAATAGTACAGCTACTTGGGAAGACAATTTGGAAGTTTCTTACAAAGACAAACACAACATTGCCATATGAATTATTAATCATGTTCAAATGTGTTGGTTATGTCCAAACAAAAACTGACTATGAACACTTACATGGTTTATTCATGATGGTCAAAAATAGGAAATAACCAAGATGCCCTTCAGTAGATGAATGGAGAAACAGCCAGATGTTACCATTTGTACCAAGTTGGTACTCTCGCAACATCAAGGAATGAAGTCACAAACCAAAGGAGGAAGTTAGGAGAGTTTTATTGGAAATAATATTAAGAAGGATAGTTCTTGGATTTCCAGAAGGGACCTCAAGTGGGTGACTGCCCACAGTCTTTGTCAAAGGCATTTTACACAGCAAAATCACAACTTGACTAACTATGAATCAAACTACAATCAACTCTTAAGATTACAAGTATAGTGCTTAGCTAATAGTGATCCAGTAGGGAAGCAAGGCACATGGCAAGGGTATATGATGAGCATCAGTTAACTTTAGCTTGTCTGTAACTTTTAATGTAGAAATAACTAAGGCATTCCTGGATGGGAGTATGGGTCCAGGTGTTTTTGTCACCCACCCATGTGTCTGATACACTAATATAGGCTCACAAATGGGGCTAATTACAGTGTGATCTCAAGCTGTTGTTTATCTCTAAGGAAGCTTGCATGGTAGGCTTTCTTCAAATTTGTCTGCAGCCACAATTTCACGGGTCTCATCTTTTGCACTGACTTCTTCAAGGTCCTGATCCCTCTCTGACTGCCTGTTTGCTCTCTAACTTAGATGAAATATTTTTCAGCAATTCAAAAAATGAGCTATGAAGCTACAAAAAGATGTAAGAGACTCTTTAAACAATTTGCTAAATGATAGACAACAGTCTAAAGTAGCTGCATATTATGTGATTCCAACAATAAGAAATTCTGGAAAAGAAAAAAATTATAGAGGGGGAAAAAGGCAAAACAAAACAGGAGAGGGACCAGCAAGTGAAGCACAGGGAATTTTTTTAGCTATAAAGACAGGTACATGACATCACGCATTTGTCAAAATCAAAGAATAGTGAATATATTTGGTGTTTGTGGTATATTTGGTGTTTGTTCCAAACAGAAATGCATGAAGTTTCAAAAATATTTGGTGTTTCAAAAGGTGTTGAGAGTTTCCTGAGTGACAGATGGGCCAAGAAGTTTCAAGATAGAAGCTGGTCCACAGTAACCCCAAGCATGTGATTGGGGCTGGAACTTTTGTCTTAAGCCCCAACTCCAGAAAAAGGAACCAAGTCTGAGTTTATACACTTGACCAGTGATTTGATCAACCATGCCCATGTACCCATATGAAACCCCAAATTAAAAAATTCTGAATGCTAAGATTCAGGGTGGTAGGCATGTTCACTAATTCCACAGGGGCAAAGGTTCTTGCACTTGGGATTCTTCTAAAAAATGCCCTGTGCACTTCTTCATCTGATTATTCGTATCGTTTATTATAAACCTGTAATCATAAATATAGTGCTTTTAGTGAGATCTGAGTCATTCCAGCTAACTATTGAACCTGAAGAGGGGTTGTGAGAACCCTCAAATTTGTAGCCAGGCTGGACAGCATGAGGATCCTACTTGCAGCTGCAAGTAAGGACAGTGTTTCATTGACTGCGCTGGCTAATCTTTTTTGTCAGTTTGAATGGAGATTAATAAAATGCACTGCTGTCTGTGAGGATATCTCCAGAAATGACTGGCTTGTAGGTCAGAAAGCTGAGGGGAGAAGACATACCCTCACTGTGGGTGGCACCATCCAATAGTTTGCAGCCTGGGTAGGATGAAATGGAGGAGGAAGTCAGTCTGCACTTAAAAGCTCATTTCTGCTTGAGCGGATTTGTCTTTTGCTGCTGCTGTCACCTGTGAACATCAAAGTCCAGTTTCTTCAGCCTTTCAGAGCAGATTGAGCTGCTTCTGGACCCTTTGGCTCTTAAGTTTGAAGAAGGTATTGTGGATTATCCTGCATTTTATCCTGTAAGTCAACCTAATAAATCCCCTTTTGTGATATGTATAGTCTATTCATAGAATATGTTTATTCTGTTGAATATATATTCTATTGGTAGAATATATGTATATTCTATTGAATATATACTCCATTGGTAGAATATATGTTTATTCTATTGATGGGATATATACATTCTATTGGTAGAATATATATATTCTATTGGTAGTATATATATATATTTTCTATTGGTAGGGCATATATATTTATTTCCTGGAGAAATGTATATATTCATATTCTACTGGTTCTGTTCCTGCAGAGAGTACTAATATGTACAAAGATCTTGTCCTTTATCTTGTGAGCTATGGGTAGTTAGGGTCATAATGAAACAGATTTCTAGGACACTTGGTTTTTGAAGGAACCAAACATAGTACAACACAAAAGTGGACTCTGAAGTATAGGCTTTAGTTACTAATATTATATCGACATTGGTCCATCAATTATAACAAACATGCCACATAAGTATGTTTATAATAAACTTTGTGCAATAGAAGGCATAAATAGGAACTCTAGTTTTAGATCATCTTTGTGTAAAACTGAAACTAGTAATGTTCTAAAAATAATGATAATATAAAAATTAAAATAATTACACAAAGTTGAGATGGATGTTTAAGGAAAAAGCTCAGGAGACTATGAAAAAATGTTATGAAGGATTAAAAGTAGTCTAGGAGTTCAAAGAATGCTCCCTTAAAGATATGGCTTTTAATCTAGACAGTAGGAATTAGTCAAATAATAAAGGGAAAAAATATATTCTAGGCAAAGAGAATGGTAAATGCAGAAGCACTAGAGTTGAGTTGAACGTTAATGCACTTCAGGAGCTGAGAGATCTTTATGGCTAGAAGACCAGGGTAAGAGAAGGAATGCTTAACACAAAGCTAGAGAAGTAAGAGGAATGCACTGAAACCACTGAAGATTACATGATTAGATTTGCATTTAAAATGCTTACTCTGTTATTGCTTGAAAGATGAGTTGAATATGAAGATAAGTGTGTGCTACGGTTTAGATGTAGTTTTCTCTCACAAGAGTGATATGGTTGTGTTGGTATTAAGAAGTGGTAAAGCCTTTAAGGGCTTTGGGAAGAGAGAGAGAGAGAGAGAGAGAGAGACAGAGACAGAGACAGAGACAGAGACAGAGACAGAGACAGGCAGAGAGACAGAGAGAACACAGAAAGAGGAAGAGACAGAGAGAAGCAGGCAGAGTCACAGAAACAGAGACAGAGACAGAGACAGAGACAGAGACAGAGACAGAGACAGAGACAGAGACAGACAGAGACAGACAGAGACAGGGAACATCTCACTCCATTACTACATTGCCCAAGCTGGATTTGAGCTCCTACTTCCCACCTCAGTCTTCTCTTCTGAGTAACAGGGACTACAGGTGCATGCCACCCACCCAGATCCTTTCCATTTCTATCCCTTGTAACCTAGCCAAGGGAGGTCCTGCCAGAGTGTGCACATATGGGACCATCCTCCAAATATGAGCTAAATAAAGCTCTATAATGATATGCTCAGCCTAAGGTATTTTGTTAAGCAACAGGTAGTATGGGGAGACTTATTAAATGTGTGCAGTAATCCTGATGTGTTAATTAGAGAAGATGGAAGAAATCAGAAATTCAAACAATATTAAGATAAAAACTCAGGGAGTCTTGTTGGTTGGTCAGATATGGATTAATTATAAGAACATATCTAAGATAAGTACCAGAATTCTGACATGAACAAAGACACGAGTGTCAGTACCTATTCTATACTGAGATAAGGTACACTAAAATATAAAATACAACAGGTGAGAAGATGAGATTACTTTCAGATTTATTAAATTTGAAGTGGCATGTGAGTTACCAACAATTATAGGCTGAAAATGACCCCTCAAAGATGTCCACATTCTAATGCCTGAAGCTGTAAATATATGTATACATATATACATATACATGTATCTATACATATATAGAGAGAGAAAGAGAGGAGACAGAGAATAGGAGAGCAGGAAGAAAGTGAGGAGGGATAAAAGGGAGAGAGAGAGAGGGAGGGAGTGAGAAAGAAAGAGAGAGAAAGAAGGAGTGAGAAAGAAAGGGAATATCTCACTACACTACTATATTGTCCCAGGCTAGACTTGAGCACATGCCATCATCCTTGCCATTTTTTGAAACAGCTCTGGAAGTTCTCTTTCATGAACATTTTAGTTGTGCTGTTACAGCCATCTAAAGGTTTTAATCCATTCAAAACATTTACCTTTCATGGTCATTTTGATTTTGGGGAAGAGCAAGAATTGCAGGATGCTTGATTTGGTAAACAAGGTGGGGAGAACACATCATAATGTTTTATAAGCCTGCATTTCCAGCAGATGGCGATTGGTAGCATTCACTGTATTTTTGATCATACCTTATAAATATATTTATGACAGCACTAAAGAACTGCTTCAAAAAATGTCAGGAAGAATGGGGTATGTGTGTTTACAATAAGGAGGGAGTATTTTGAGGGAAATTAATGACAATGTGCTTTACTGTAATAATTTTTTAAAAATTTAAACATTCATTATATTTTTGATCATACATTGCATGTTTGAACACACCTAGGGATTCCTTATTGTGGTAGGAAGTAGGAAGTAAGAAGATTTATCATGAGAACTTAGGAAACAAAACAGTTTTTAAAAGGAAGGCAAATTGACCAAAAAATTAAATGTAATATCTCTCTACATGAGTTTTTTTTTCTTTTGAGACAGGTTCTCACTATGCAGTTCAGACTGGCCTTGAAGTCACTATATAGCCCAGGCCAGTCTCAAACTCACAGCGATCTTCTTGCCTCAGCCTCCTGAGTGCCTGCATTACAGGTGTGTGCCACCACACCCAATCTACATTTTGGTTTTTTTTTTTATTTTAAATATAGTAAAATCCAACAAAACATAATAGAATGAAGTCAATCAAAACAAAGCAGTAGAACTGTTACAGAACTTCAAAGAAAGATACTATGAAAAGAATAGCTACTGTAGTATATCTTGTTATTTTCAGAATAGTTGACCATTCCCACAGGTATAGTCAAATCAAACAAACAAACAAAAAAAACCACACAATATAACCAATAAAAAGAGTATAAAATAAGGCCAAAAAAATTAATCAGAATAAAGCAAAACAATGAGAAAAATATTGGGCCTTGAAGACAAGACAGACGAGAATCCCCCATTTTTGCTACATTGCATACTGTCATCTTCCAAAGAGATGCTCAGGTTGCTAGCCCCAGGCCTGCAAAATGAACAAAACAATACTAGCATTTAGTTGTTTTATGTACCTTAGTTGCTATTAATTGAGCCAGACCTCTGAATGAGCAGGTTGCTTTCCGGGGTGGAGGGGGGAGGCAGAGCTTTGTCCTTGATTCTTAGCCTGAGCGCGGGTAGGCGTATGGGGTGGGGCACATGTTTCTCTTCCTGGGGTCCATGCTGGTCGCACAGGCCCCCGGAAGGCAGACTTAGCTGTCTTCTGGTTGCAGGTGCTCAGGCCCAGCAGGGCAGGCTCCCGAGAGACCCATTTCTTTCTCTTCCTGGGGTCCGCGCCCAATCTACATTTTGAATACTATTTATTTAAACATATTATTAGTTTAGGCCCAAGTCATAATCATAGGTTAGGTACAGATTCTCATTTATTTTCCAGAATGTATTTCTTTCTTCAGGATTTTCAGCAGTCTGACATAAATGTAAGTGTAGTCTGACAATTAGCATAGTAGTGTAAGATTAGCCAAAGATATTACTGCATATGAAAACTGCTTTCCCATTCCATGCTATGCCTAAAACACAGTATTCCTTATTCTAAACAATCTCTCTTAAGACTCTTTCTGGTTTATGATGGTGCTTATCAATAGGAATACTACATATAGGAATAATTACTACATATTTTTATCCCATTTCAGAACTAGTTGCATTTTTTTTTTTGCTTCCTGAAATAGTAATGTAATAGTACTATAAAAATTAGTACTGTTGCTCTTTGTAAAGATTTTATTTCATCATAAAGTGTCTGTCATTTGCTGGTCACTGGTTCTGTTGAATTATGTAACTTCCTCTTCCTTTTCAAAATCTCAGCCACATGACAAACTAGACTGCCTAACCTCCTTATAATATTAGCCTTTGTTCCAGAACATATTTCCTCTTGAGGGTTTTCTGTAATATCAGCAAGATTACAGACAATGTTTTGTTAAACAGTGAAATCATTTTGAAACAGTCTTCAGCTGACTATCTTGGAACAAATTTATGTAGATTTTAGAAAATCTCACTTGAAAAAGAATGTGTTCCCCACAACAAGTCTGCAAATCACATTTGTCTATTCAATACTTTATAAATGTACAAGGGTGTTTCCTATTTAAAAAGAATGTGGAAATAAGTCATTGTATGAAGCTTAGGCACTTGTGAAAGGCAAATAATTATTCCTTAGTTAATATGAATTTTTACGTTTGTACTCAGTAGAAAGTACTCTTACATAAATTATAATAGTTGCTATTGTAAAATTAAACATTTTCTCAGTAGAGACACTATGAGATAAATTTTGTATTTTAATTTATTTTTCTGGTACCAGAGAATGAACTTAGGGCACTCTACCACAGAGATATATCCCTAGTCCTTTTAGTTTTTTTGTTTTCTTTTTATAGAATGCCCTTCAGAATATTTTTGAAGTGTTGGTTTGGTGTTTATGAATTTCTTGAGGGGTTCTTTTTCATGGGAGTATCTTATTTCTCCATCCATTTTGAAAGATAGTTCTACAAGGTACATCAATCTGGTTTGGAGGTTGTTTTCTTTTAAGACTTTAAATACTTCACTCTGGGCTCTTCTTGACTTGAGAGTTTCTGTTGAGAAGTCTGCTGTGATTCTGAAGGGATTTCCTTTATAGGTGATTTGTTTCTTTTCTCCAACAACTTTTAATGTTCTGTTCTTTTGTTGAATTTCTGGAATCTGGACTATTATAGGCCTTGATATATATTTGGAGTTCTATATGCCTCACTTATCTGTATGTCAAATTCGTTTTCCCTGCTTGGGAAATTTTCTGCTATGACTTCTGTGTACACTTTTTATGTCATTTGCTCTATCTTCTGTTTTTTATTGACTGATAAATTTTACATTAGTTTTTCTTTGCATCATCTAGCAGCTGCTGGACTGACTTCTTGTGGACCCTTGATATTTTTAAGAAATCTTTCTTTTGATGCTTGCTGTCTTCTGAGTCTGATGTTCTATCCTCATATTGGCTCATTCTTCTGCATATACTTTCAATGGAATCTTTAACATCCTTGATATCTGTTTGATCTGTGTCATGGATTCAGTTTCTTTCTATGTTGGACATTCATGTTTTCCAGAATTTTCCTAAGCTCCTCTGTTTTCTTAATCTGTATCTACTCTAGAGACACTGAGCATGTCAACATCTCTGTAGTTATCTGAGAAATTACTTCTAATTTGATTTTTTTCAAGAACTTCATTCATCTGCTTTGTTACTTCCACCGTTATCACTTCAATCCAGGTGAGTAACTTTTAAATTGTTCCACCTCATTGTCTCCTGAGTTTGATTTTGGTGTGTTAGAAGTCTGGAGTTGCGGTTTATTTAAGTGTCTTCTCATTTTCTAATTTTTTAAAACTTAATTCCTGGGTCAATGCTTGTAAATTGCTTATAGTGAGTAGCTTTTTTTCTAGTATTTAGAACCCTTATGAAATGACTGCTTCTCAGAGATGTCTTCCAGGTATAGCTGGATTTTGGATTTGAGTCTGTTGCAAGATCCTGCCTCTTCAATTTATTGGTAATCAGAAGTTATTGCCTACTTGTTCTTTGGCACTGGCCCACAGTATTTTTATGACCCTTAGGCAATCTCAATCTTGGAATACCAGCAAGAACAGCTGGTTACAACAATTATGTCACCCTGGCTAAAGTTAAATCAGCAGTAACAACAACATCAAACACAGTCTAGAAAATGACAAACTGAGGTAACCATTAATTTGCTCCCTTTAACCATATGAACCAGCTTATGGTTATATAATAAAAACTAAAACAAACTAGAGCTGGGTATGGTAGTGTACACCTGTAATCCCAGCACTCAAGAGACAGTCAGAAGGACTGCTGTGAGTTTGAGGCCAAACTGTGCTGCATAGTGAGTCTATGCCACCCTGAACTACATAGTAAGACCCTTTCTCAAAAAAAAGTCCAAAAAATTATACACAGTAAATATGTTCTCAATATAGTATTTTACCCTCAGGGGAGAAAATTCAAAAGGGGTTAAGGAGAAAAATAGAGAAAAAAAGAAGAGGAAGAGATTAGAAGCAAGGCTGGAGGACGGGTAAAGATTATACAAACTTGGGAAGCTGTTGAAGAAGACAGGAGGGAAAGAAAAATAGAAGAAATAAAAGCAAGAACAGAACAGAAGTAACAAAAAAGTTAGAAACCATTGTTCACACTCATATAAAAACAGAAATGAGCAAGAACAAAACAAAACAAAACAAAAACAAGAAAAGTAAGAAAAGAAGAAAAGAAGAAAAAAATGTGTCCTTCAAGACATGTCTCTGCTGTCACTGGTAGGCAACATGGGCAGACAGAGTCTAGATCTGAGTTGACTAATCCCAGCAAGCCAACGGTAGCTTTACAGCAGGGTAATGTTTAATGCCCAGAAGCCTACATTTTTTTGCTTCACTGAAGTTCAGGTTTCTGGCTGTGAGGCTGGCACCCAATGTTCAGCCTGTAAGATGCTTGAACCTCCTGATGCTTTAACTCAGCTTCTTGCTAATTTGAACTGTGACTTCCTTTTAGTTTGAACCTGGCAACTTCACCCTGACACTGGGAGCCACTAGATAGAGCCAACAATTTCTTCGAGTTTTGAGGTCAGTTGGTTTCTCTCAAGATGGCTACTGGCCTAGTGATCTCATTTGGGCGGGCATTTCAACCCATGTAATTCACCGACTTCTGAAATCCACTGTAGCCATTGCTGTGTTTCTCTGTGGAGGCCTCTGAGGTCACCAATAGTCACTGTACATCTGCAGGTGGAGCTGGCTGTTCCATTCAGTGTTGCAATAAGACGAGAAGACCCTATGGAGCTTTAATTTGTTAATTTATTCTTTACCACACTAAAATCAACAAGAATACAAAACACTGAGTCTAAATTAATAATTTCGGTTGGGGTGACCTCGGAGAATAACAAATCCTCCGAATGATATTAACCTAGACACAACAAGTCTGGGCTCAGGGGGACAGTGCTGCCTGCCACCTCTTCATTCTTTGTTGAAGTCTCTCTCTGTCGAGTAGCTGGGCTTACAGGCGTGCAGCACCACAACCTGGCACAAGGTTAGTTTTAAACTTCCCTAGTGGATCATTTTGCTATGGTGAAAAGATAATCTATACTGAAGATCCCATCACAGTCATGACTTATATATATCATAGGTGTTAAAATTATTGTGAATTGACATAACAATAGGATAAACATAATTTGTATTTTTTTTTCGACTGGGTCTCACTATTTAGCTCACACTGACCTTGAACTCCTGTGTAACTCAGGCTGGCCCGGAACTCATGGTGATCCTCTTGCCTCAGCCGCCTTAGCCCTGAGATTACAGGCATGCACCATCATGCCCAGCACATAATTTGTAAAATTAATTTATATATTTGAATCCTCAGATCTTTTACAGATGGTAAAAATATTGTTAGTTGACATACCAATAAGTTAAACATAACTTGTGAATGTAAGTTAACTTACAGTACAGCATTTAGCTCCTCTTTCAAAGGTGTGTGCTGAATTCTGCTTTCATAAAGAACTGAAACAAATTTTACTATTTTAGAAAAGCTTCCCCTCAACTCTTTCTTTCTCTCTCTCTATATCTATATCTATATCTATATATATCTATATCTATATATATATATACACTCTCTCTATATATATACTGTATATGTAGAGAGTATATATAGTATAGATATATAGATATATAGAGTGTATATGATATAGAGAATTTATATATAGTAAATATATATATATATATATAGAGAGAGAGAGAGAGAGAGAGAGAGAGAGACAGACAGAGATGTCTTTTTTAATTTTAAAGGTTAAAGTGACTTGTGACTTTCTTTTTTAAAGGAGTTTCAGTTGTTGATGGTGTCATTTTTTTTGTTTCAAGGTCCTGTTTGTTACTTTCTTGGATAGTATTTGAGTAGTGAGAAATTTAAAAACACATTATCCCATTTGATACAAGATTCCTATAACAGAAAATACAAAGAGATGATCAATAATGTACTATAATAGTTGAAGCACATGTTGACAAAAAGAATATAGCTATTTGTGCATCAGATGGTTATAGGAACAGCAACTACAGTATTTTGTGACTATTTATATTTAGTTTAAATTTTAATAATGTTTGGGCTATTTACGAGCATCTGAGTTCTGTTAAAGGAGTAAAATCATTACTATCTCTAGATGCATCCATACTTTGCAGGGAATGTGCACACTGACACTGGAATGGCTCTGGGTTCCCTCATTTATTGACTGGACTTTCTCTACTGCATAGGACAGTACTCATGCAGTGTGTTAAAACTTGTTTGTGCTTTTACTTTTAACTATGGAATTCACTTTGGAATTTTCTCCTAGGTTGTGAATATGCATACTCTTAAAAGATATGACGAATGCTCAGTTCCAAAGTACACATAGCCAAAAGTGTTCTAGATGTTCAGAATCAACCATATTTGATGTTTTTACACAGCTAGGAGAATAATTTCTCAACCATATTCATAAAAAAATTTATATTGTTTCATTTAGTTTCTTATATGTGATTAATTGAGCAACTGCATTAATTCCACCTTTGGCTCTCACTTATGCTTCATGCTTGTAATGATCCTTACCATATAATTTTATATAGGGCTAGAAATGGTTTTTGCTTTTATTTTCTGTTGTTTCTTGAGTGTTAATCGTTCTTTCATCTGGTGGGAACTTCCTGAGAGCTGTGGCTCATTATACTTTAAAGAATCTTTGATCCCAGCACATTTCCTGAGGAATTGAAAAGATTTGATTCTAGAATTCTCATATTTTCTTGTTTCTAAGCACAACATTATTTTTCACAGTTTGCCAATTCAGAATTTAAGGTTTCTGTGACCATCGATGTTAAGAGTATTTCATCTCTGAGCGTTAGAAGTAAGTTCAGACACTGTTTTGTGCCTGCTCATGAGTGACCTTCAGCAGGGCTCCAAAAGTGGGGCATGGCTTTCACCTGACAGTCACCTCAGTTACTTTAATAGTACTCTGTTGAATTTTTAACTTACATTATCAATCCTCATTGTTCCTGAAAATGTCTTCAAAATGATTACTAAGTGAGTTAACTCAAAACTGCTGAATAAGAAGTTTGCCAGAGTGATTCTAGTCAATAAACTGAGGCCAGACACAGAAGGGATTTCCCTATTTCATCCTGCACTTAATGGAAGAATTTTAGTTATTTCTGAGGATTGAACTCTTCCCAGTAATTGATCCTCTGAAGGCCCAAGCTTGACATTGGGATGTATGCGGCATCTGTATAAGAGATGTAGAAAATGAGTAGGGGAAACTTTCAAGAGTAAGATCTGGGAAAAAGAAGTGTTCTGTAATCGTTTAAAGTCAAAGAATATGCAGGGGGAGCAACATAGACAATCACAGGTTGTTACTGTGTCTCATGCCTGTGAGAGAGGTGCAGAAATGGGTCCTGATAATGCTGATGGGCTGTAGATTCCCCCTTTGAGGCAGGCCACTGGCACAAAAGCAGAATAATATTGCATATGTTTAGTATAAATAAATCTCCTATTAAACTTGTTACTGGGATCTGCAAGAAGTAACAAGATGTCTTTCATTTTTATTATTGAAATCGTAAGAGCCAACATAGGATTTATGGTTCATTCTACATAGTGGGGGATGCAAGTACTGTCATATGTTTTATTTCACAAATCAAGTTAGACCATACTGTTCAAATTCTCATGTATAATTCTTCTTCTTAGTGTCCCCAGCAGATCTGCCAAACAACTTGAGATGTTACCTTTCTATACATTTCCATGGTTTTGCTTTCTGAAGTTTCAGTTACCTGAGGTCAACTGCAATCCAAAAATACACATGGACACTTCCAGAAACAAATAGTTAATAAGTTTCAAATTGCTTTTCTGAGTATGAGATGAAAGCTCACACCATCTGTGCTGCCTCATTCTATTCTGTCCAAGATATGAATCATACCTTTTTCCAGTGTAACCATGGTGTGTATGTTGCCTACTTACTAGTCACTTAGTAGCCATCTCATTAGCAGATCATTGCTTGAATATTGCAGTGCTTGTGTTCAAGTAACCCTTCCACAATAACCTAACGTAGCACCACAATGCCTGTATCTTTCACCTTACTTTGTCTCATCACCTGGCCATGTATCATCTCACATCATCACAAGGAGAGTGAGTACAGTACAATGATATTTTGAGAGGGGGAGATGAAATATTTCCATCACTTTTACTACACTATATTGTAGTTGATCTACTTTATTAATTTATTGTTGTTAATCTCTTACTGTGCCTAATTTATAAATTAAACTTTATCATTGGTATGCATATATAGGAAAAAAACATAGTATATATGTGCAGGAAATCAGCCTGTTAGGAATGCCTAACTAGAGGGGTGAATGGAGATTAAAGACAAACCACAGATAATTTTGAAAGAGGGACCAGGGGACGTTTGCCTCTAGTGGACAAAGAGCCCTGGACTTCTGACATCTCATTTTTATTCAACTTAGGCAAGGGGGCAAGCAATGAGGTTAATGGAAAATTCATCTGTTTCTCATTATTTACAATGTGTACCCAGGTAAATATTTCTCTAACCTAGATCTCAGCTGTTGTTGGCTTCTTCTCTGAAGCTTGCAGTGTGCCAGGCACTTGCCTAAAGGGGAACAGCTTGCTGTTTCCTCCTTGGAGTCTGCAGGGAGGGTCAACTAGCCCTCGATCTATATGACCAGTTTCCCACATATACGGAGTTTAGTATTAACCATAGTTTCAGATATCCACTGGAATCCTACAACATAATTCTGCTGAAACATAAGAACCACTATACCCTTCAGTTCTAGGTCCCTCTCCCACCAGGACCCAGTTTGAACCCAGTCCCAGAAATTTGCTCTTTATTTGGCAACTCAGATATTTTCCTGGGAATCTGTTCCCCATTATCCTGAACTTTTCTCCATGGCTCTCCTGTGTTCAGTCCTAGGTTCCTGTAGCCTCTCATTCACTCTGTCATTTTGGAAGGGCCCATCCTCCAATAGCTTCCTGAGAAAGGAATTATGAACAGTAAAATGTTTAAGGTTTAGCATTTTCCAAGATTTAACTCTAGATGCTAAATAAAACACAATAATGGAATGAAATAGGTTAAAAACCAACCTTGAATGAAGACTTGGTTTTAAAATGTGGGGAAGTGAGTATTTTATCAGCTATAGTTTGCTTTGAAACTATTTTTGCCTTATTACAGAACTATTTCTGCAAAAACCCTCATGTACATTCACATAAAAAGCTTTGCATTTTATAAAAACATGTGCTGTAAATATAAGTGTATATGGCATAAATAGGGTTAAGACTGACTAACCCTGCTCAATTTTATAATAGAAGCATGAAGCAAAACAAAAAATATCTACTTAAAAAAGTACTGGCTCAATCAGTCAGTCTCCACCATCAAACTATTGTGTGAGCAGTTTGTGAACAGGGATTTGTGTGTTCTCTTTTGAGATGTATGGCAATTTGCTTTCAAGAGACCAGTTTTACCAAAATTAAAAATCTGATTCAGGGGACTTCCTTCATTGTATTTTTTTTTTTAAGTAAAGAAAGATTTTTCTTTTCTTTCTACCCTTTTCCTCCCTCCCTCTCTCCCTCCCTCCTTTTCTTCCTCCCTCTTTCTTCTTTTGCTTTTGGCAGCTTCCTTTCTCATCTTCACCCTTTACCAGATAATTTAATATCCTGGAAATATATAGCAGTTCCTGAAACCACTGACTCAGCCTTTTCTTTCACTAAAGAAAGTTTTGCTGCAGCAACTTTTAAAAAATATTTGTATATTACTAAGGTTTGATTTTTAATTGTGGAGAAAGTTTGCCCCCAATTCCATGGAAGTCACATACTGGGAAAAATCACACGCACATGAGCCAAAGCAACTAGAACACTATTATTCTGCAATCATTTCCCGATTTATCAATTTCATATGTGCTAGTGCTAATTCACATTACTGAAAGACATGTGGTAGAAGAACAGGCTGTCTTGTTGTTCTCTGACATATTTTAGTGGCAACACCCTTCCTGGAATCCTAACACTATTTCAGATTGCCTTTAAAAAGAAAAAGTAGTTTTCCAAATTCTCTTGATCTCTTGCCATATTTTTTTAAAAAATTTCTTCTCTCTCTTCAGCAAGGGAAAAAAAACGTGGTTAAATTGGGATTTTGTTCAGCAGCAAACAGAAACCTAAAGTAAAATGGTATAAAGAAGGTAGACTATCCCACATAAATGGATTCTAGAAGTAAAATTATCTCTCATAACACAGACTCCTGTTCTGTTCCAGTGGCCACACCCACTGTCCAGAGAACAGGGAAGCGGAAAGGTGGGTGGACGAAAGGACATTGGTCCCCTCCTTTCATGAAACCTTCTCATAAGTTTAAAAACACTTAGATTAATTTCAAAAGGAAAATTTACTAAACCACAAATTGGAAAATTAATACTGAATAATAGTGAATATGTAAATGAAATGATATGTGGCAAATATAATTTAAGATCCTGTAATCATTTTAAGTTAACCCATTAATTTGCTTTTTCTTTTCTAGTGTGCTTGCCATAATCCTCTTAGTTATAGAACCTGTGCTTCAAAGCTGGAGTTCCATATATAGTATTCCAAATCAGAGACTCTTCTAATGATAAGTACCATGACTGATAGCCATCTGATAAACCCTTATATTGAAGATAGACCTGATATGTATCAGTTTGCTTTAAATGATAGCCTGTGTATAAGAAACCAGCCAAACACTCTAAATACTGAGAATTAAAAATACCCACAGACTGGGGAAATAGTTCAGTGGTAGAACACATGTTTAGCATGCATGAGGCTCTGGATTCAAGTTTTAGCACCAAAAATTAAACAAGTGAATGAATAAAGAAAGAAAGAAAGAAAGAAAGAAAGAAAGAAAGAAAGAAAGAAAAGAAAGAAAAGAAAGATGACAGTAGTAGGTTTGGGAGTTATATGTGGGAAGAGGCTAAGCTACACAGAAACAAACCTCATTACAGAGGTGATCAAACTCATTTTTGAAAAAAGAATAAGCAACATATTGAAACAAATAATAATGATAATTTGTGTCTAACATTAGACTTTAAAACAGTGTCCAAATGACTGCTTTGTGGATAGAGTGAGAAAGCATACCAGGAAACATTCAGCAATATCCAAGTATAAATTAAATATTTCTATCAGCAAGGTAAAGTATTCACTAAATATCACTGATAGTATTCAAATGACAATCCTTAATTCTTATTTTTTCCACTTCGTATTTGTGCTATACAATAGGAAGACTATATGGAGACATTTCTTTGCAGCCAAACAATCAATAAAAATTCTGTGGACTGAAGAAATATGCAAAACAGGAATGAGAAGGTGTAGTTAAAACAATAGATTCTGCTGGACTAGTGCAGCCCTATTATCCCAGCATTCTGGGGAGCTGAGACAGTAGCATCACCAAGTTTGAGCACCATGCTGGCAAATTAGCAAGAATTTGTTTCACAAAACAAAACAAAACAGAACAAAAAGAAATAAAATGAAACAAATGAACAAAACCCGGGGATGACCTGGCTGCAGGAACAAGAGCAAGGTCAGAGAGGACAGGGGATGGAAATCTTTGGTAAGTGCTGCAGCTCTACACGGGTCACCAACAAGTACACTGGTGCAATCAATAATTAGTCATTGCTATGTATGTTCGTTTTTCCAAAATAGTACTCATACACAATCAGTAGATATCATAGGGTAAGTACAACCAAAGGCAAAAATGAAACATCTTCAGACAAATTGAAAAGTAGTAGTCATGGTGTGTTAAATGTGCATGTCCCATAGAAAGCAAAGTCAATCAAAGCAAGACAGTTTTAACTGGAGACCAAAAATGTGCTTCAGTTCTAGAGTTTGATACTGGAATCCCATGGTATGTAAAGATCTGAGATCTGTCCAGGCTATTTCCACATCTACATCAAAAGGGAAAAAACATATGAGAAAAATTCTTCTTTTTAAAACTTTGTTCTTTTTGAAATTGCCTAGCTCTGTAACCACTTCATGGCTCTGAAATTACTTTCTTGACCCCTGTAACCACAAGAGTGTAATCAAATATTCAGGATGTCTGATTGTAACGAGCTCCATGATCATTAATCCAGTCTTGTAACTGATCATTAACCTAGCTTTTTAACCCACGATCTCACCCTGCTAGCTAATCAGAGAACTGCCAGGCTGTTCTGTCTCACCTTTGCAACACCTGCATATGCATCATATAAAAGTATAATCCCACAAGCACTCAACTGCCTGGCTTTGTTGATTGGGAGTGATCCCAGCCAGGACCACTGGTGTAAAATAAAGCTGTTCATTGCCTCCAGATTTCCTTGGGTGCCCTTCCTTTCCCAGACTTAGTGTAAGTGCTAATACTATATAAAAGGTCACTATCATATAAAGAGGCTATAGTGTTAGTTATTAAACAAAACTAAAACCAGGGTGAATACTCTGTATAAACTAGTAACTAATTTAGAACCCATTAATGGTGCTCTCTAGGCAGCTTGGGGAAGCCACCAATGTATAGCACATTTTGTCTTTTTATGTCTTTACTGTATTAGTTTTGTGTTGCAACAGGGACAAACATCTACCAGAATTCTGTTACTTTTCTTCAGTAATGGCCACATAGAAGAGTTTAATCATGCTCTAATCAATAACAAGTGCTGAAAGGTAGAATGTGGATTAGAGAAACATACAAAGCTAGAACAAGTGAAGAAATTTTAGAAATTGTGTTTTTTAAGGTAAGGCTTCTTGCTAATTTGCCAAGCCACAAGGCTTCCTTCATGTGGAAAAAGATTAAATGATGAACTGTCACTTAGGAGAATACTGATCCTTCAAATCGGAGCCATCTCCTTTCCAAGAGGAGATTTATATAAATTGTAGTAAGGGAGATGAAAAAATGAGGTACACTGCAAAATTATTACAGCTTGCTCTAAATTGTGAAAATCTAATGCACTTTAGCTGAGATGGAGCGTACCTTCAAAAAAATCAGTGAAACCTTTCAGTACTGGTAGTAAAAAAAAAATGAAATTATGAATGAAATGTTACCACTGACAATAAGTTCTGGATACAATGAGCAGGCTGTGTCCACAGAACTTGTCTGTGAAATTACCTGTTTTTCTTCATGTCCCTACTAATACTTAAAAAGAAGAGTTTCTTAACTGTCCACACCTCTGAATGTAAGTGGTGAAGCCTAAATGGAAGATAGTAAAGAATCAGAGCAGGGAATATCTGATTATTTAAATGATCTTAAATAGAAACTATATGGAACTAGCTTTAAAAAGTATTTCATCTGAGGCATGTGTTTTAGTGTTCTGAATATCATTGCCTTATCAAAATAATTAGTTTGGGTACCATAAAAGAGAAATCTAACCTTTGGTCAAAAACCTTTAAATAAGGGCTAAAATGCTATTAAAATGAAAGTAGAGCCTTGAAAACAAATATTAGAAAGATAAAACAAATAATAAAAAGATTAAAAACAAATGAGGCAGGCAAAATAATTGAGTAGGGCAGGCAAAGTAAATCCCCAAGAAAATAGCAGAAATAATCCTATAAAATAAACCCAAAGAAAGGAATCAAAAATAATTTAGCGAAATAAAAAGCAAACAAAATGTAGGTCAAACACAGTAAAAAGCTTATTCTTTGAAAAACTCTAAGACAAATAATATGATCAAGAAAAAAGAGAAGGTACAAGTAAACAGCAGTAGGAACAAGAAAAGAATATAACTACCAGCACAGAAATGTTGTTTAATTTTAAAATACTCCATACATATGTCAAAACATTTGGAAATTCAGATAAAATTATTGCCCATAAAAATCTTCTGAATCTGTTTATTGAATGCATTCTGCTCAGTCAGCATGATATCTAAAATAGCTCATTTTTTTTGAGTAGCTGATGTTGAAGACAAATCTTACGGTTCTTTTCATCTAGTCCTCCTGTGATCTGTTTTCCTTTTTTATTTTAAAATATTTAAAATTGTTAAATAAAGACTAATTCAAGATGAGCAATATAATAATTTCATATATGTATGTACACATTATACAACGATGACCATAATTTCCAGATCTTTCTAAGATGAGTCAACACCAAAACTTTTCTCTGAGGATGTCTTGAACTCTCCACAACTCTAGAGGCACTGGCTGTTTCCTATGAAGCCTCTCTATTTTCTGTCATCTAGATGGTTCCAGCAGGACTCTTTTTAATATTGTCCAAATGCCAAGGGGCTCATAGTAAGCTCCTGGAATGACTCTGAAAACCTTTCATATGGTCTGAGTTGAGGGAAGAAAGCTTCTTCCCTTTCCCCTGTCTAGGAAGTGAACAGCACACTGACTGCTATCTTCAAGGACCTCTTTCTGCAAAGCTGACCTCTCCTGAAGTATGTCCTCACTTCTGCTTACAAACCCTCAGGTCTGCAAAGAATGGGGGTTTCACAACAGATTTCACAGTCTCCTGTTATGTTCCGTGTTTTCTGCTGAAAATCCAAGACAACGGGAAAAGTGTCATTTAGAATCTTCTTACATATAAATAACCAAAATTCACTCAAAAGTTGTAAAACTAGGCAAAGTTAAAAAGAATGTTAAAAGATTTATCTCTAAAAAGGAAACAAATGTAGTAGTTTTCATGTAGGTTTATAAATATTTAAGAGATAGTTCTGTATTTAAAAAAATTTTTTTTTTGTCCTTTTGAGACAGGATTTCATTATGCAGTTCAGACTGGCCTTGAACTCTTTGTAGCCCAGGCTGGCCTCAAACTTGCAGTGATATCCTCCTGTATCAGCCTCCTGAGTGCTGCGATTATAGGCATGTGTCACCATGCCTGGTCTATAAAACTTCTAAGGCATAGAGTGTGCTGTAAAACTTCCTGACTCATTCTATAAGGCTAACATATCCAGATACTAGTACTGAACAAGAATATCATCAAGAAAATTAGAATTCAATATTATTTATGACCATAAAAAGCAAAAATTCTAACTAAAATATTAGCAAATAAAATTCTTAAATATTTTAAAGAATAGTTTATCTAGGAATGTGAGGATGTATTAACTTTTAAAAGTCTGTTGATGTAATTGAAGCATTAATTGGTAAATTCCTCATGACACAGTAGCTAAATAAACTGAAAAATTCTCCTTTGTATATCACTGAAATACTGGATAAAATATCATAGCTATACTTTTGTGTATTCAACTGAGCAATGTTTTCATGTCTACGGTAATAGTTAAGCTTGATTTTGCCAACTTAATTGGCTTGAAAGCTACCCAGGATATTAGTAAAGCAACTTGTGGGTTTGCTTGGGTGGGTCACAGAGGCATGCCATTGCCTACTGTATTTGACCCCTGTCCCTCCACTTTGCTTCCTGGCCACCAGGAACTAAGGAGATTTTCTCAAAATTCCTTCACCATGACGTTTCTGCTTTGGAGTCAGCCAATCAGGGACTGACTCCCCTGAAACCATGAGTTAAATTAATATTCTCCTTTTTTAAAGTTGTAGGTATAGGATATTGTTTTCTAGCAATGGGCAAGCTGAATAACACATCTACCTTTTTCTTAACATCTTGAAGCCCTCTCAAGATCACTGAGGGTCCTGGCTTTCTGTGCCTCAGCTAGAGTGCTCTATCTTGTACAAATCAAAAGGGGCTCATTCCAGTCTCCCTAGATTTTCTGATTCCTATCTTCACCTTGTTTTGTCCCTAAACATTTCCCTTCTTTCACTTTATCAAGTGTGCTGTGTTTGTTAATGGTGCACAATTTTCCAGGCATTTGAAACACAGTTTTAACAGTAATTAAACAGAAATCACTGCTCAAAATGTTAAAACTTCTACAAAAAATTACAAAAAAGATAACATTTTTATGACCTTGAGAGAGGATAGATTTATTTAAATAAGATATGAAGGATATATTATTTTAAATACATTTAAACATTTGACCATATTAAAATAAAATGTTTGTATATAAAACATCATGATATAAACAAAGTGAAAGCTTGAGCCTCAAATTAGATGATGTTCAATTTCCATAATGCAAAGTACGTTAGTATGCAAAATATTCCATGAACTACTAAAATTCAATAAGAAAAAGGCAAGCAACCCAGTAGAATATTGGATGAAGAAAACAAATAATAGTTCACTAGGGGAAATTCAAATGATGGACACGTATGAAAAGAAATGCAAGCTTCATCAATAATCAGTAAAATGCTCACTTATATTGAAATCAGATGGCATTTGACATTTATGAGATTCAAGAATTATGCAATTGGAAGATAGAAGGTTTTGATGAGGCTATGGAGCACTGAGAACATTTATGTAGCACCAGTTTGGAGAATAATTTGGCTGTTCTGGAAAAGTTGAAAATGTGAAACCTGAAAATCATCAATTCTCATGGCTGTTTACTCTCCAATGGCAGTTTTCAAGTTATAGGCCCTTTTAAATTTGCAGGTGACATGACATCCACGAGATAAATTTTGTATGTTCATTCAATGAAACACCAAGTTGTGACTAAAATGAACCAGAATTGCAAGTGTCAGTTTGAGTCTCTAAAAACCATGCTGAGTAAAGATACATAATTTGTAGAAAGGTGCACTGAAGCCCAGTAAATAACTCTGGGATCAGAAGGAGCCATGTAACTGTGGGTGGCAATATAAGGCACAGCTGAGTTTGTTATATTTTTCCAAATGCTGTGAAAATAGGAAAACTCTTGTGTACTAAATCTGTTAACTCTGGTTTGAGTTTCTTCAGGGACAGCAATTTCAATGGGGATGCTCTTTTGTTATGTAAATACTAAGGACTTTTATAACAGGAACAAAATGGGAGATTTCTCAGGGTCAGGTTTTATTGGCTCCCAAATCTGGTATGGGGGACTGGGCTCTGTTTGTGAGATGGGCACACTTATGCTTGCTAAGATTTTAGTTCTAACAGACTTAAAATTTTTTCCTCATGTTTCTGGGAGTCACCTCTTAGTGTTTAGTTCTAACAGACTTAAAATTTTTTCCTCATGTTTCTGGGAGTCACCTCTTAGTGTTGTTTCATTTGCCATGGTTTCATTTTCCTGTAATCATCTGTGGTCTAAAACCAGTCAATGGAAAATTACAAAAATAAATATTTCCTAAGTTTTACATTGTTTACCTTTCTGAGGACCATAATAAAATTTTGTGCCATCTCACTCTGACCCACCTGAAACGGGAATCACACTTTTGTTTAATGTATCTACCTCATATATGGTACCCATCCCATTACCCTAGTCAATTAGTAGCCATATCTGTTATCAGATCAGTGGTCTAGATATTGCAGTACTCATGTTTAAATAATGCTTATGTTTTGTAATAGCCCCAAAATGTAGGAGTAGCAAGGTTGGCAATTTGAGTATGCCAAAGAAAAGCCATGAAATACTTCTTTTAAGTATTGAAATTCTCAATAAGAAAAGAAAAAAAAAATATATGCTGAAGTTGTTAAAAATCCATAGTAAGAATGCATCTGCTATTTAAGAAGTTGTGAAGAAGAAAAATGGAATTTGTGCAACTTTTGTTCAAACCGTGAAAGTTTTGAGCACAGTGTGTGATAAGTGCTTTGTTAAGATGGAAAAGGCAATATGTTTGTGAGTAAAATCACGAACAGAAAATGTATTCCAATTGATTGCAATGTATTGTGGCCAAAAACATAGAGGCTTTTTGAATATTTCAGCAAGGGATCCCCTAAAACAAGTGACAGCAGGTCATTTACTGCAAGTCACAGATGATCATACAGATTCAAGCATAGATTTGGACTCAACAATATAAAAATTACTGCAGAAAAGTAATGCAAGCAGGCTCAGTGCAATGTGACAATGTCTGCATTACCCACACAAGCACTGCATTACCTTACATAATCATGAGAAGAGTGAGTACAGTATAAGATATTTTGAGGAACAGAAAAAGTCAACATCAATGTAGCTTTTATTGCAGTATATTGCTATAGTTTTTCTATCTCATTATTGGCTATTGTTAACCTCTGCACATACCTAATATACAAATTAGATTTTATCATAGTTGTGGCTTGCTTCTAGATGTCCCCCAAAAGCTTCATGTGGTCATAAGTGGGGCTTTTTCAGAGGTGGCTGGATTTAGAGCATGTGATGCTGGGATCAGGTGTGTGTGATTACTAAATTAGCCCACCAACTGGTTTGGCATAGTTCTGGGAAGGATTAAGGGTTTCCCATCCTGGGTGTGAGTGGTACCCACCCTAAGGGCAGGTAGCCTGGATAACATGTAAAGGATAGAAAGAGGGCTGCTTTTTACTTGCTTGCTGCTTTCCGCCTTCTGTCTGTCTTGGTTTGCCATGGATTGTTTATCTTTTGTGGTGCCCTTGCCATCCCACCCTGGCTTGGTGCCAGCTGAATATGGACTGAAACCTCTATGAACTGTAAGCAAAATTTTGACTAGTTTATACATTGACTAGCATTGATTTCTTACTCTTTCTTTTTTAGAAATGCTGTATTACTTTTACCTTTTTTTCTGTTTTGCTTTTTTAAAATAAAAAAAATACATCTTTCCTCCTTTGAGTGCTGGGTATATTGTCTCAGTAATGAGAAAAGTAACTAAGACAATTATGCATGCACATGTATTAGAAAAATCATAGTACATATAGATATGGTACTATATTTGTGGTTTTAGGCAGCCACTAATTTTGGACTATGTCCTCCACTACTAAGTAGGGACTACTTCTCTACAGAAAAGTTGTGAATGCACATAGTTGTCCACTAGAGGGCACTATGTGCATTAACCTGTAAAAAACAAACAAACAAACAAAAAAAAAAAAACCAAGGAACCTAATTTCTAGCACAAATATATTTATGTATTAGGAAGGAAAAAAAATGGATGAACAACAAAACAATAAAAACATTACTTTTATATCAACTTCTGCTTTGTAATATGGTTGTAACATTTTTGATACTTTGTAGAAATTCACATAATGGGGAAAAAGTAAGCCAATGTAAAATAAAAATTTTGCTAGACAGAAAAGATATTTTATATTGACCAATGGGGTAAATACAACAAGAAAACATAATAATTATAAGAACATCTGCACCTAATAATGAAGTTGCAAAATAAATGAAGCAAGGCTGACAGAATTTAAGGGAGTAGACAATTCAACAATAATTGGAGTCTTCAATACTTCACTTTAATAATGGATAAACAGACAGAAGTTTAATACAGAATTAGAAGATTCAAAATGCTATACAAAATTCACAGCAAGTTGTGGACTTAGTAATACTTGAGTTGTGAGCTTTTATAGATACAAATGGACCTTAAGAGAGAATAAAATTAGAGTAAAAAAAAAAGATAGAGAAAATCAACAAATTCAAAATCTTGGTTCCTGGAAAATACTAATAAAAAAAATCCATAACAAAACAAAACCTAGAGGTAGGAAAGATCAAATTATTAAAGTCAAGAATGAAAGAGAGAATATTAACAGAAATAAAAAGGATTATAAAGAAATGCTAATATCTATTTTGTGCAAAGAAGATAAATGGGTACATTTCAAAAGATATAACCTGTGAAAATTGACTCAAGAAGAAGTAGAAATCTGAATAAACCTATAACAAGAAAGAAGACTGAGGTAGAGTTGGCCACTGAGGTAGCGTTTATTCATGACCTAACACACCAGACATTATGCTAGAACCACACAGAAAGAGTTCTAAAAACCCTTACAAGGGCCAGGTGTGGTGGTGCACGCTTGTAATCCCAACACTCAGGAAGCTGAGGTAGGCGGATTGCTGTGAATACCAGGCCAGCCTTGACTACATAATGAGTTCAAGGCCAGTCTGAACTGCATAGTGAGACCTAGTCTCAAAAAGACAACAACGACAACAACAACAACAACAACAACAACAACAACACTTCCCTTATATAAAACTATATGCACTTTACTCATGAGTACATCATTCAGGTATTTCCTTGCAGTTTATTAATAGTTTTGACAACAATTACAAGCATCTGAATTCCCACCCCTGGGTTAGAAATAGCATATTAGAAAGAGCATATTAGGGCTCTGGTAGTGTCATTTGTGAACATGTGATACCATTAATGACAGTCTCAGAAGGAAAGACATCAACCATATGTAACAAGAAAAAAATATAAATATCAATAGTTAAATTTCTGTCTCTCTGTCTCTGTCTCTGTGTCTCTGTGTCTGTCTGCCTGTCTGTCTGTCTGTCTGTCTGTCTCTCTCTCTCTCAGACAGGGTCTCTCTATGTAGTTGAGGCTGGTTTTGAACTCACTATGTAGCCCAGCCTGGTCCTGATCCCCCAGCCTCAGTCTCCCGAGTGCTGAGATTACAGGTGTGGACCACCTGGCTTCAAGCCTGTCTTTTTCTGTGTGTCTCTTTCATGTAGAAAAAGGATCATAAGTGAAGGAGTAGAAAGAACAAATCAGGAAAAGAGAACTATAGATAAAACCCTAACAATCAGGTTTCATTTGAAAGAGTATTTGGTGTCCTGAAAGCAGATAAAGAAGACAGGACATAAAGGAGTTTATCTGAGGCTATGAATGAATTCCTCCTTTACCATTTTGACATCTTTACTTTGACATAATTATAGGTTCACAAGCAGCAGCAAAGACAGTATTGAAAGTTCCACAGTGCCCTTCTTGTTTCATTTTTGTCTGTTTTCATTTGCCTGGGAGGTGACTTTAGAGGATTAATTACTTGGACATTTTATTACATTGGCATCTTTTCTGACTGTGATACTATGCAGTGATTGGTCACATAAAGTTTCAGTTCTTTATGAGTCACACAGAAAAGATGTATTAATTAAAAAAACCAGTTGAAATACCGTATATTAAAAGTGCACAAATAACTAAAATCCTAAATAGATCCTGAGAAAAATCTATATGCTTCCATACAATAATTGGTGCTATTGTTTATTATCATAAATCATGCAATAAAAGATTTGTGGTCTATATTTAAGGAGGCAAAAAATTCTGAAGTAAGCCTATAGAGACTATAGCCAAAACTAGAAATACTGTAATCCAAATGTCCATCAACAAGGAATCAGTTAAATACATTATAGTACATTTATTCAGTGGAATTCTAAGGGCATATTAATAATGATAGTCTTTAACCTTGTCTTCATTTATATATGAGTCAATAACTATCTCCGTGTTGTCAATTCCATTGCTCACTTTTGGTCATCTTACTTGACATCAGAGTAGCAAGTGAAAATTAACCACTCATTTTCTTCAAACGTATTCTACTGTTTCTTTTCTGTGATACCATATTCTCTGGGTTTTTATCCTGGTTCTTCCTTACCCAATTCTTCTCATGACTAATTTCTATGACTTTAAAAATTAACCACTCATTTTCTTCAAACATATTCTACTGTTTCTTTTCTGTGATACCATATTCTCTGGGTTTTTATCCTGGTTCTTCCTTACCTAATTCTTCTCATGACTAATTTCTATGACTTTAATGCCCTATGGCCTGGTGTTGGAGCCTATTTCTTTGGCTTTACTTTCTCACTAGGTGTTTTCATAGGATCTAGTCTCTTGGCTTTAACTACCATCTAAATGCTGATGACTTGAGATTTATATCTCCATTAATAACCATTCTCTTTAGCTTCAGACTCCCATATAGCATTGTCAATTGAAAATTGACTCTGGGATTCCTAATAGACCACCCAAACTTCAAATGTCTAAAATAGTATTCTGACCTGTTGCATTTTGAAACCTCTCTCCTCTTATCCTGCCGTCCCTATATGAACTAGCTCTTGCTTATCCTTTTGGCATATCATAATCAACTTTCCTTATTCTGTTCCAGTCTGTTTTACTTTCCTACTGGTTCTTAGACATACCAAGTTCATCCTTGACTCAGGACCTTTGTATTTATCGATCCACTCTCTGCTCATGTGGGCAATCCCTTCTTGTTATTTACAACTCAAATATCACCTCTTCTGATCACCAAAGTTGCCCTCTTGCACCAGTCGCTGTGTGCCTACTGTTTTATTTTATTCTTTACACATATTTTATCATCTGTCTCCTTACTCAAATAGAGTCTCCATGACAGTAGAAGACTATCTTAATTCCTAAAACCAGAAGATCTTGAAAGAGTTCTTGGAACTTAATAAATGCTCAGATAATATGTATATGAAGTATGTGGGCTAAGACTACAGCAGCTCAGTGGTGGTGCACTTGCCAAGTAGGCACATGAAACTCTGGCTTCAACCACCAGTACAGCAAAAAACAAAAACAAAAATGATGCTAAATAAAGTTCAGAAGGATGTATGCCTTAAAGTTTACAGTGATTACCTCTGAGTGGCAATAGTATAGAATGTAAATTATAAACTGATACTCACTTGCTACCAATATTTGATTCTATTAGTCTTATATTATTTGAAATAAAAAATGCTACTTTAATGATCAGAAAAATTAATAAATATATTCTAATTACAAATATGATACATAAAGTTTGAATGCTTAAAACAAATTGTGCTTTACCTAGAAGATGCATTCCTATGGAATACTTTCTTACTGATGTTAGGTAACATCTTACCATCTGTGTAAAGAATATGATTTTGCAAAAATAATAAAACATGAAATGAGAAATATTTCACCATTCTTTTTCTTTTAAACTTTATTGTACTTTTTTTTGGTAAATTATTGAAATTAAATCCTTCAAGGCAAGAAAATAAAATTGGATTGATGAACAAAATGCTTGCTTTTATTTAAATTATGTTTTAAATCTTTATTAGATATGTTTATCTTGGACCATTTTATTTGTTCTTTTTATAGACATACCCAGCCTTAATATTAGCTGTTGTCCCCAGGTCTGAATGTTAAGTCAACATATGTTTGAGAAGACCTTCAGTTTATCAAGTATTGCAAGTCTCTGATTGTTTTGGAACCTCTTCTGATACTAGGGATTTAGTTCAAGGACGGTTAATACTACTTTTTTTTTTCCTAATTGGTTGAACAATTATTGGATCAGGGTTCCATGTATATAAAGAGTCTAGTTTGAGTCTTTGCTTAGATACATCCTTTCCTTTCTCATTTGTAGGTTCTCCTCCTTAGGAGCTTTGCACAAGATTTGCAAAATGATGACTATGACTATGTATTTGGTCTGGGGGTTTGCTGCAGCACTATGCTGTTGTTCATGGCTCATTTTTGGAATAAGAAGAAGGTAAGGAAAGTTCTTTAAATTTTCTTTTAGCTCATTTATATAGTACTCTTTTAACTTCATTGCTAAACAATAAATTTGGTTTTCTATATTTATATGCTTTAATGATTTTAGACAAAAATTTTTATTCAAAAATTTAAAAGTTCTATCATTTATTAAATCTAATGAAACAAGTAATAATAGTTTCCTTGTTTGGTACTGACATTACCAGTTGTAAATATTGATCCTTTTACTCCCATCATTGGGAAGAACGGTTAGCATACAGTAGACATTCAATAAGTGCTTGTGAATGTATGGATGGATAGATGGATGAATTAAATAATCATTTTCTCCAACATACCATGTTACTAGATTAATGAAATCCTTTATATTTTAGTGAAATATCATGGCTCCATGAACAAAAGAAGTATCTGTAAACTAGAATTTTGAAGTTTGTAGTCAACATAGAATTTTCATATCTGGTATAAAAGAGACACTAAATATGTGTTTTTTCATATGTATCATATATTTATGTCTCACAGGAAAATAGGTGAGCCACCTCTGGAGAATGGGTTGATTCCATATTTGGGTTGTGCTCTGAAATTTGGGGCCAATCCTCTTGAGTTCCTCAAAGCAAATCAAAAGAAACATGGTCATGTTTTTACCTGCAAACTAATGGGAAAATATGTCCATTTCATTACAAATTCTTTGTCATACCATAAAGTGTTGTGTCATGGAAAATATTTCGATTGGAAAAAATTTCACTACACAACATCTGCGAAGGTAACTTCTTTTGCATTTATACAGAATTCTGTTCATTTTCTAGTTTTTTTTAAAAAACACGTGCATTTAGTAATTTTCACATTCCTTTATTGTAGGACAGAGGTGTTGAGAACTACTCTATTGTGCAGAGTCATAAAACAGTATAACTCGAAATAGACACAGCATCCTAGTAGTTTAAAAAATCATAATAGTTACAGACTTGTCATTTGTTGACTAGTTAATGAGTACAAAATAAAAAATAAATGTTTACTGAGCCAGATGGAACTGTATCAAAAAGTCAGGTACAAACTCATCACTTCAGTGATTGCTACACGGTATGCAGAGGGCATGGGTTGTAAAATTTAAAATTCTACAGTTGTTTTATCACCCTCAGGCCATTTTGTTAAGGATCTGCTCTAATATAGAGAAAGCAATTCTTAATGAGTTTCTTCAAAGAATTGTTAGACATAGTCTTTGCCACAAAATGGCTTAAAGTCAGGTTCAACTGCATCTATAAAGAATATAAGACAGAACTAATGATTAAAAGCATTATTGATTAGTATCAAATTAGTGTGCAAATAAGTACAAGTTGCATGAGAAACAAATGACTGGATGGTTCCAAGGAAATGTCATTGAAGAGCAAGGATTTAAATTTGGCTTTAAGGGAGAATATCGTGTGAGCACTTCTTTGTAAAGTGGTATGAATGATAAAGGTATCTAACCTGTTGTCCCCCCCCCCCTTTATTCTCTTCTTCTCCTCTCCTGAATTTTATTTGCTGATAGGCATTTGGGCACAGAAGCATTGACCCGAGCGATGGAAACACCACTGAAAACATCCAAAATACTTTCACCAAGACTCTGCAGGGCAACGCCTTGGATGCTCTCACGGAAGCCATGATGGAAAACCTCCAGTTCATTCTGAGGCCACCGGTCCCTCCCACATCGCAGAGCGCAGCCTGGGTGACGGAGGGCATGTACTCCTTCTGCTACCGAGTGATGTTTGAAGCCGGATATCTAACTCTCTTTGGCAGAGACCTTACAAGGCAAGACATACAAAAAGGCCTTATTCTGAACAACCTTGACAACTTCAAAGAATTTGACAAAGTCTTCCCGGCCCTGGTTGCGGGCCTCCCCATCCGCGCTTTCAAGACTGCACACAGGGCACGGGAGAAGCTGGCCGAGGGCTTGGGCCATGACCGCCTGCGCGCGCGGGCGCGCGTCTCTGAGCTGATCCGCCTGCGCATGCACCTGAACGACACGCTGTCCACCTTCGACGACGCCGAGAAGGCCAAGACGCACCTCGCCATCCTGTGGGCCTCGCAAGCTAACACCATTCCTGCCACTTTCTGGAGCTTGTTTCAGATGATCAGGTGACTAACAGATTAACGGTGTCCTTATTCTGGCAGGAAGCATAAATTCAAACATTTTAAATTAAATGAAAAAGCTCCTGGTGCTTTCTCATGCCACCGATCAGGAATATAACACGTGTGCTTATATTCAGTCCTTGGACAGTAGAACAGCATTATATAGAAACACAGGCCCAGATAGAGGGTTGTTCCAGAAGCCGCAGAGGTTGAATACACTGACCCTGGGTCAGTGGCTCAGGGCCACCTGGCTCAGGGCCTTTGCTCTTAACGCATACGGTTTATCACAAAACCAATTTAAGTCCATAAATAGTCATGAAAATATTTTTAAGTGGCTATTGACTTAAAGACAATAATCAGTGCAGTGACTATGCCTTATTCATTTGTGCATTCACGGTTTCTTTTTTTCCCTCAAAAATTGCGTTTTTACCATTTATTTGACTAGAATAAATTCTAGTCAACATCAATTGAATGTCATACATGTAAGCATAGCCATATTTTGTGACAGTCACACAAATACTTTCCAAACATTTCTGGGACTCAATTTGCTGTACTTACATAATATAGATCCTGACTGTGGCACTGAGGCTTCAGCAAGCTTCCACACACTGAAAGAAGTAGCTTTTATTTCACAATTCAAAGTATAAAGGAAAGAGCTGTTCTACCTGAAATCATGGTATGAATTTTAAGACTACATGTAAACTTCTATTTGGATACTCTGTAACTGTTTTCGTAGATACAGTTTTCCTTCTAATGCTTATCGCTCGTTTGACTGTTTAATGCTTACTTAGAGTTATTTATTAATAGATGTATGACCAAAGTTTTAGTTAGCAAAATCCTTTACGATAATTTTTTGCCAAAATCGAGGACAAAACACAATTCCAAATAGAATGCAAGAGATGGGAATACCGCTTTCTCAACCTCCCTGTTATCTTGAACACAATGTTAAAGTAAGAGAAAATGCCTATTTGTTTGCAGACCTTTGAGTATGGAAAAATTATTTTCTTTGAGTCTTTTCTTTCTTTTTAACTTTCAATAGGAATCCTGAAGCAATGAAAGCAGCTGCTGAAGAAGTGAATAAAGTACTGGAGAATGCTGGTCAACAACTCAGCTTTAAAGGCAAACCTATTCATTTGAATCAAATGCAACTGAATGACTTGCCAGTACTAGGTGCGCTTACTACCCTACATTTAATTTACTGCATCCTATTAACAACAACTCCCAATTTATATTATGAGCTTACTGATTTCAACAAATTATGCTAAGTATTTCATGTGGCTTGGCACCTGTCGTCCTCACAGAGATCCTGTGACTGAGGACTATTACTATTTCTATATACCACATAAGGGAACAGGTACCTAGAGGCTAAGCTACCTGGGAGTGATAGTGGAACCCATGGCAGCATCAGTATGGGACTCTTGATACTCTGCTGTCAACCACCTAACTGTGCTCTGTATCCCTTACCACTAATAGACAGTTAAAAGGAACACATAGTTTATTGTCATGAAATAGAATGGGGCTGAGAAGTACCATCAGCCTCAATTAGCTACATAGGTTGGGTGGTAGGATTGAAGGTTGTTTGATTTTTTTGCTTTTCTATATTTTATAGAAATATAAACATACACTATGTTTATAGTAAGAATCTTTTTTTTAAAAAATAAATTTTCTCTAAAGGAAAGAATTCAACCCATGTTTTTAGGGACAAACTATCTTACTGGAAGGGATGGGAATTTCCCAAGAAGCTCAAATTGTAGTCTTAGCTGAGAGGCTTCACATGTTACTTCTCTTCTGGGACTTTACTTTTCTCATTTGCAAATGGAGTGCTGACTTGCAGTTTTGTACACTACTGTATGATGAACATCTAAAAAAATGACAGTTAAAGAATAGAGACTGTCAAGCCAGACTGGACTTCTCAAGATCTCTATATTCTCAAGGTTGTTTTGGTTTTTGTTTCACTACTCTTTGTCTCTTTATGCCTTTACCCATCATCAGGGCATTACCATATAGCAATGGATATTGTACAGATAAAAATGAGTGCTTGTTAACATGAAACATCCTGAAAATCATTTCTCTATAAAAGTAGTATCAGTATATTAGGTCTTAAAATTGGTAAACATTGGATGACTCACATAAAAATTAGTTACTGATTTTTCCAATTTTATCAGTTGTTAAATATCATATAGAAATAAGGTCGTTGCCAGGCATAGTGATATATATCTGCAATCTTAGCACTCAGAAGGTTGAGACAGGAGAATCAGTGCAAACTGAGGCCAGCCTGGGCTATATAATGAGTTCAAGATCAGCCTGAACTACATAGTGAAATCGTGTCTCAAAAATACCAAAAAGACAATAAAGGAATGTTTTCAAGTAAAATGATGGAAGTGTAGTTCCCATTGACATACAAGATTATATTTTTATCAATTATTATTAACTCAGATGATCATGTACACATGTATAGAGATAGTTGAATCATTCATAACAGTATAATGGTAACAGGAAGAAAATTTGGGAAGTTTACATCCGAACAGCTTCCATTTTCTGTTAATATTTGCTATAAGCTGCCAGAAGTATTTCAGACACTTTATCATGTGACCTTGAAATATCTAAATTGTTTTCCTTTTCATCTTTCTTTGAATTCTTTCATTTTTTCTTCCTTTTTCTCCTTTCTTTTAAAATATTTAGATGGTATCATCAAAGAGGCTCTGAGGCTTTAAATTGTTCTCCTTTTAATCTTTCTTTGAATTGTTTCATTTTTTCTTCCTTTTTCTCCTTTCTTTTAAAATATTTAGATAGTATCATCAAAGAGGCTCTGAGGCTTTCCAGTGCCTCCCTGAACATCCGAACAGCTAAGGAGGATTTCACTCTACACTTGGAGGATTGCTCCTACAAAATCCGAAAAGATGACATCATAGCTCTTTATCCACAGTTGATGCATTTAGATCCGGAAATCTACCCAGATCCTTTGGTAAGTGACTATAGGTCAAAAAGTTTAGTATTCAGGTGATATCAACTTAGGCCTAAATAAGAAGGAAATTTATAGTTGTAGAATTGATTTGACCATTGAGGCCACAGAAGTTGTCCCGTTAATTATGTCAAATATTCAAATATTTGGGAAAATTTGGATAATGACCTGAATTTTAAATTTTTAGTTCTAGTGTTTGTCATCCCATGTTCTCCACTATATTATATTTGCAGTCATGAAATAAGCCTGCCTCCTTACTTTTTCCTTAAAAAAGGACCTGCTATCAAACCCATGAAATTGGAGTTTAGTATACTGACTTTCAGTTTCTGAGTGGGACCATTCTTGGTAGTTCTCTTGACTGAGGAACTCATTGCCAGACAGTATCATCAAAGAGGCCTCAGAGCCTCTTTGATGATACTATCTAAATCTATCTAAATATTTTAAAAGAAAGGAGAAAAAGGAAGAAAAAATGAAACAATTCAAAGAAAGATTAAAAGGAGAACAATTTAAATGGTATCTGAAACCTTTCTTGGTCCACCAGTTCTCCTTAAGCTCCTATCCCTTATTACTGTTGCATTCAGTGTAGGGTATTTGCCATATCGCTGATGGAGCAGATTAAAAAAAAAATTACTCTTGCAGCTCCCAGGTCAAGAAAGATAAATTCCTTTCAGAGTAGCTTAAAGACTTGTTTTCTTTGTATTTTTGTTGCAGACTTTTAAATATGATCGCTATCTAGATGAAAACAGGAAAACAAAGACCACCTTCTACAGCAATGGAGTCAAGTTAAAGTATTATTACATGCCTTTTGGATCAGGAGCTACAATATGTCCTGGAAGATTATTTGCTGTTCAAGAAATCAAGCAATTTTTGATCTTGATGCTTTTGTATTTTGAACTGGAGCTTGTGGAAAACCAAGTTAAATGTCCCCCTTTGGACCAGTCCCGTGCAGGCTTAGGCATTTTACCACCATTAAATGATATTGAGTTTAAATATAAATTCAAATATGTTTCAACAAGTGGTTAGAAAGAGGCATTAGGTGATGTTACAGGACTGCAGTGTACCATTACTATGCAGTCCCTTTGAACAAACATGTGTAGAGGTGCGGAAGGAGTTCAGCATGCTCAGTTCTGCTCACTGATATTTGTTGTGCATCTAACATTTTATTAAAGCTTCCAGATGCTGTCTGAGGCTGTGCTAGAAGCATAATGCTTTGTTCTCACTTGCATAAGTCAGTGGATGTTCTTATACCAAAGGACTGAAATTCGTTACTTTTGGAGAAAAATGCATTTTTTTCTCAAAATGAAGATATTCCAATTAGCAAATTTTTTTCCTAAGAAAATTTATTTTTATAAAAATCACTCGACATTATGAAAAAGGTTCAAATTCACGTTTTAGTAAAAAGGCATTATTTTTCACTAAATGAGTTTCTTCAAGTGTGAACATAGATTACCAAAGATATTTTGAAGTATTACCTTACGACTTTTATCTAAAAAACTTTTTAAATTTTCTCAATATGCAGTACTTAGGGCATTTTAAATGATGCTCTTGGTGTCCAGGGATTACTAAACGTGGTCTTGATATATTTTCCCTTTGTGTTTTAATTTATTGTTGCTGGAAATTGTTACATTACGCTTCAGCTCTTTTATTTGTACCTTGAATCCATATTAGTAGAAGTTTATTCAGAGACTAAAAATGCATTTTTTCTGTCATTGGCAAATATACATCAGTGAAAAGAATGTAGCTCTTCTATGATAAATTTTAAAATTAAAACTGGATGAAAATGACCATTTAAAAACTTTGGTTATGGGGCTGGGAATATTGCTCAGTGGCACATTGCCTGCCTGGCAAGTGCAAGGTCCTGAGTTCAACTCCTGGAACAAAAAACAAAACAAACAAACAAAACAAAAAAACAAAGAAGCTTTGGTTATGAAACACACAGAATTTATTAAGTGCAACTTGATAGTGTGCTTTATTTAAATATCTATTGTTTCCAAACAACTGGCAGTTCAGGAAAAATAATTCAGGCTATATGATAGTATTTAAATGCTGTATGTATAATGCTTTGATAAAGTATTTTTAGTATTAGAGTTATCAGCTTTGCTATTTTATTAATATTTCCATGTGTATGTATATGTAAATTATATTTAACCTTTTTCTTGTACTATGTATGTTAAAAAAATATAACTTTTGCTAATCTTAAAATTATTCCTCTTAGAAATAGAAGTATGTATGTGTGTGTTTTAAATCTTGAAATATTCAGAATGCTTGCAACATTCACCTATTGATAAGACTCACAAATTTTATTCAGGATTCATTTAAAATATTTACATTTCCAAATATTTAAAAATTATTCAGGTCAGATGTGATGGCACACACCTGTAATCTAAACCTGTGGAGGCTAAGGCAGGAGGATTACTGTGAGTTCAAGGGTCAGCTTGGGCTACATAGTGAGTTCAAGGCCAGGCTGAACTGCATAGCAAGATCCTGTCCCTATTCAAAGTATTAATTCACTCTCTTATGTTACATAAAATTCACTTAAAATTTTTTTGTGGCATTGAGACTTGAGCCCAGAGTTTTGTATATGTGTAGGCAAGTATTCTACCATTGAGCTACATACCCAGCTGTCATGTAAAAATTTTTTTTTAAATATTGTTATTTAGTACTACCAAGAAATTATCTCTTATGTAGGTTACTTTTTGTATCAAGGAAATTAAAGTCACTAACGTAAGGGTCAAGCCCAACAAAATTCTGTTTTATAACAACCTGTTAAAAACTGAATTTTTAATGCAGTTTTCTAATAAACTTTATCTTAATACATTCGTATCTTTCTATATCTATTCTTGTATAACGAAGTTTGCAATTGATACCCTGTTGACTAAAAGTGCCCCTTTCCCTGTTTTTATATAGCCTGAAAGCTAAGAATGCTTTTGCCTTACTAAATATTTAAAAGAAAAAAAAAACTCAAAAGAAGAATCATATTCCATGGCATGTGAAAAGTACATGAAGTATAGGTTTGCACATACATAATTAAAGTTTTCTTGGAACACAATTTGCCCAGCAGTCTGCACCGTTATCTATGTGTGATCTTGATACATCATTGCAAAGCTTAGCTATAACAGAGACTGCATAGATCCAGAGCCCAAAATATTTAAAATCTGGTCCTTCCCAGAAAACATTTGCCAACTCCTATTGCACAGCAATCTCCAAACCTATTTTTATTTTAATTTTTTTAACTTTTGAAAATGCAGTAGTATATGAATTTTTGAAAAGCATGTGAAGGGAACATATTTAAAAAGCCATGAATATAATTTTATCTTAACTATAGAGAAGACTAAATCATTCCAATTAGGAAAGTTATCTTTATCTAAAATTGACTCCTATATTGAAAACAAAATTTTAGTAATATGGTGTAAAATCAAATAGACTTAGAAGAGTTTAATGATAAATTTATTCAGTATTACAGTGGCCGAGCTGTACACTCAATACATCATGTTTCCTCCTTTTGTGGCATACATTACTATTACCTCCATATTAAGAGTAAGAGAATGGGAATACAGAAAAGTAAGTCACTGGCCCTAAGTCACAATGCTGTAACTAGTTGAAGCATATTAGGATCCAAGTAATGTTCTTTTTAGGGTGAAGGTCAGATATTTTAGAGGCAGTGGGATTAAAGTTACAGCCTTGGTCTCATTAATAGGTAATGGACATCACTTTTTCCACATGCCTTCTTCATAGTATGTTGGCTGATACTAATTCAGAGGATCAGACCTATAATGTGAGGCCAATACAGCAGCACTCATGCTTTCTGGACCCTCATAGACTGTTGAGATTCATCTAGCCTAAATTCTCATTTTAGTTAGAAACTGATATTTGGTGGGGGGGAAACAAGTCCCCCGTAATTTTCTGTGCAAACCTTTAAACAAAAATCACTTGTTTTTCATCAAATATTTAGGAATGACCCCTTCTCCAGCACCACCTCCGGCCCACATTTGGCAAGATTAACACTGAGAAAATGTTAAAGAACATACTAGACATGCCACTCTCATTTTAGATTCATCAATTATTCCTTTTTTGTGACCACATGTGGTTTTACTTAGGTGGTTTGAAAGGTGATTTTAGATAGGGTTTTCATTTATAATTTATTTTCCTTTTGAGTTGCTAATGCCAAGTTTTTCATCTCTGGCTTCTCTGACCCTTTGGAGAAGAGGAAAGGGGAAAGGGTCCAAACAGGAAAGTGATGGAGCTTTGTCTATCTCCAACTAGATATCTAAATATAAACTTTTTAACTCCTCTGGTAAAGAAATGAAATTCGTTTGAACTTTGTGGGAAGAAGAATCTGTTGTTTTAAAACATGAAAATATATACATGTAGGCAAATATACACTGGAAGATACTTTTGTTTGCTTTTTCTTTGAATGTGCTAGTGCAAAAATGGTTAGGAGTAAGGCCAGGGACCTCAGTAATTACAGGCCCTGGGGCACCTGGTGCTCCAGGTAATGTGTGCATGTGACAAGGGCCATCTGGGTGTCTCTGAGGAGGAAGTGCAGCTGTTCTGAGTGCCTTAGCCACTAAAACATGACCATAATGTAGAGTCAGTAGAAACCTGATTTTTCGAAAACCAAAGAATGCCTGTTCTCCCAGGAGAGTAATTTTATTTTATTCAACTCTACAGCCCATTAAAGCTCCTAATTGGTATCTTACACACACTAGATTCTTAAACAGTTGAAGCAATGACAGAATAAATGATTTATGTGGAGATGTTCTGTACTCTGTTTTTCTTCTTAGTCCAAGCTCCATCAAGTTGCACATGATTTGTTTGGTTGCTTTACTAGCAGAACTTTTTTTTTCTCCTCTCTATTGATCTCCCTCCCTATGAAAACATTGAGAAAGAGTTAAATACACACAGAACCAAGAACACAGCTGGCCTACGCTCACGCCTACGCTGAGTGATAAGGCAGTTTTACAATTTGTTGAAACAAATTAGTAGTGGCAAGCGCCTCCTCTGAGGACCTAGTGAGGAACTAGCTGAGTAAGTTGCAGGTGGATCTCAGAAACAGAGAAGTAAAGTAGTTCAGAACAGTGCATCCACAAGATGGGAAGGAGAGCATAGGCCAGGTGGCAATAAGACAGAAATCTCTTTGTCATTAATTTCTGAATATCCTACTTATTCTTTACTTTGTTGTTAAGTGAAGTTTCAGATCTGTTTAGCCTGCTAAGGGTCTATAGCTATTTTTCTACTTATATTAAGGCCTTTGCTTGCTAACTCAATGAAGGAGCCCACTCATTGTACAGTTTTCTAGGACTGGATGATTGAACCGTATGTTGCCTACCTTTTAGGTTTGTCTTTTTAGTATAAGTAAGTAAAGCTTATTGCCAAAGAGATAATACCAAGATTCATAATTCTTTCCCATTCAATTACATTGAAACAGTACCCAGCTTATAAGCAGTATGTTCCAAAGTTTCAATTGTGAGTTCAACATTTGAGATTCAGAACATATTTTACTGAAAGAAGTATGATACAAATGGGAGTTACTTCTTGGAGCAACAAAACGAAAGCCAGTTTAATCCATAGTATTGCATAGGTCATACTGTTTTCAATAATTTTGCCATGCAAAAATGTGAAAATACTGTTGAAGTATTTATATTTAAATTGAGATGTAGTTTCAATTTACTCTGAAAATAAAAGTCTTGAAAAGAGAGTGGGAGGTAGAACATAAAGAGTCTGGAGGTGGAGTCTCGCATTTTCTAAGTCAGCACTTTTATGGGAGATGACTTTGAATCAGAGTTCTCAAGTTATAGGTGGAACCAGCTCATTTAAATTGCAACTGAGGAAAATGAGCAGCACGTTATTTGTCACTTTATTTCAAAGCTTAGTTATTTACTTTCTTTTCATTCAACTGTGTACTAATGGTGGGAAGGTAGAAGTGAAAGGGCTAAAGGCACCATAAAGATGAATTTGAAAAAATAAGAAAGATTCACTAGTGCTGCTATAACAAAATGCCACAGACCAATGACTAAAACATCAGCAATTTATTTTTTCATAGTTCTAATTTTAGCATGTGTCCTACCAAAGTGAGCACTTTTCATAGTTCTAGAGGTTGGAAGTTCAACATCAAGTTGCTCGTAGGTTTGTGAAGAATGGAAAGTAGTTGGGTCATTGGGTTCACTGACCTCAGAACAGGTTAATGCTGCTCTCCTGGAGTGAATTAATTCCTGCGAGAGTGGGGTGTCATAAAAGAGTGAGGCTGTCCTGCTCTCCTGTCTCACTAGTGGTCTCTCCTCCTTGCACATGCTCCTGGCATGCTGCCATCTGCCATGAGTCCCTTGCCAAAGGCTAAACAAGTGGGGTCATTTAATCTTGGACTTTGAGCCTCAAAAACTATGAGGTAAATACTGTAAGTCTTTTCTTTACTGTTAAGTCTTTCCTTTACCCAATGTGAGGTATTTTATTAAAACAATAGAAATGGACTTATTCATAAGCCCTATTTCTAAATATGGTCACATTCTGAGGTACAAGGGCTGAGGATTTGAGGAGGGCACAGTTCAGTCTATAATAAGTAGAGAAAGCAAGAAAGAGGAAGAAGAAAGTTAAAGAGGATGTAGTAGAACCAAAGTGCCAAGTGAACAGAGCAGGGGGAACCAAGCAACAATTAGTAAGAAGAGTGGCAAGCTTCTGAATGTAGAGGGAATGGAGAGAAAGGACCCTGAATCATCCTGGTCTGGTGTGTGTGTGTGTGTGTGTGTGTGTGTGTGTGTGTGTTTGACAGGGAGGAGTTAGGATAATAACTAAAAGCCTCAGTTCTCATCCTCATGAATTTCACTTCTTCTTCAGGGCTCTCTGTATCAAAGCCATCACACAAAGGATTCATGTAAATAATTTTATCCCATTCTAAAGGTCTGGTTCGAAGTGAACTGTCTCTGCATCCAGCTTTCTGTGAACAGTCAGTTATCCAAGATGGCTGTTCAGCCCCCAAGGAGGCCATACCTCCCCATGCTCCCTCAGACATGGTGAGCAGAGAACAATGGCCTAGGGATTCCTCTTCTTCACACCTGACATCAGGACAGAGAGGACTACTCATAGAACTCTACCCCATACATAGTGGAACTTCAGAATGAACTGGGACCACTGTGCTAATTCTTTATGGTTGTATTTTATGGTACTTATCCCACTTCTACCCCAGGCTGGTTCATCAGTCAACTGTGTGGGAGGAGCAAGCACTGCCACTTTAGTTCTCCAGATCAGTAGGAGGCACCTGAGCTGGTGTAGCAGCACAAATCCATAATCTCGGCTAGTTGAGAGGTTAAGGTAGGAAGATTGTAAGTTCATGAAGGCATCTGATTGTTAAGATCCAAGACATTCAGAAAAGTTGATACTTTTTTAGGGTGTTCCCCTTGGAAAGGAAGTGAGTATGTTCTATGAGTGAAAAGGAAACTGGAATTGTTACAAGATCAATGGACGGGTTGTTCCTGTGGGAGACAATGCTGTGTATTTTCCAAATTCCCTTTCCTCATTCCTTTCCTAGGTATATGAGAATATTACTTGACTTTACATGGGGGGAAAACCTTTGACATTGATATTTTTTTAATATGAAACTAAAATCATAGACAACAGCAGCAAAAATAAGCAGGCAGAACTACATTAAATTAAAAAGATTTTGCAAAAATAATAATTGATAAATGAGAATACATCTTAAAAAATGAGAAAAATATTTGCAAATCATATGTCTGATAATGAGTTAATTTCCAACATACACTAAGACTTATACATCTCAGTAACAAAAAAAACCAAATAAATTAATTAAATGTAGGCAAAGAACTTGAATAGAAAGTTCTACAAAAAAGATAAATTGCCAACAGATATGACATAACAATTAGCACTACTAATTATCAGAGAAATTGATATAAAAGCATAATGAGATATCACCTTACACCTGTGAGAATGGTTTTTATAAAGAAGAGATAACAAAGATTGGGAAAAGTACAGAGAAAAGAGGACCCTCATATACTGTTGATGGGAATGTGAATAAATACTACCATTTATGGGAAACAGTACAGATTTTCTCCACAAACAAAGCAAAACAAAACAAAACAACAACAAAAAAACCAGACCTATCATATGATGCAACAATTGCACTTTTGAATATATAGGTAAGAGAAACAAAAACAAAGCATATCAACAAGAGACATCTGTGCTCTCACACTCATTGCAGCATTATACACAATAACCAGGATATCAAAACAATTAAATCTCCATTAATGGGTGATTAGATTTAAAAAATGAAATAGATTCTGTCACTCATGACAACATGGGTGAACCTAAAGGACATTATGCTAAGTGAAGTAGGGCAGATGCAGAAAGACAAGGAGTGCACAATCTTATTTGTGGAATCTATAAAAGTCAAACTCATAGAAGCAGAGAGGAGGAAGACGATTACTAGAAGGTAGGAAAGGGAGACAATTGGAAGATGTTGGCTAAAGGGTACAAACTAATAAAAACAAGTCCAAGCAGCAAATGTAAAGTATGAATAGTGTTAAATATTTTATTTTCAAAAAAAACATCAACATATTATATATAATTTTAATATACATTATATTTTATACAATTTTAATATACATAATATATTATATATAACTTATATAATATATAATTAATATATATAATTTTAATATATTATATATAATTTTAATATATATTATATATATAACTTTGAAAAAAGAAAGCCATATATATATATATAGTCCTTCCCTCTCCAAGTTTTCCTAGATAACCGGGTGAATGCAGGACTAAAGGGATCACAAAACCTGTCTCTACCTCACCTAATACCTTGCATTTACCTTGTTAGACGCTAACAATATTCTAACTACCCAACACTTACAACATTAATGCAACCAAAATAACCCACATTGGGCTGCTGGACATAACTAACACTGTTTTAATCTGACACCAGGGAACAAAACAAAAGTATAAAGTGTGTTGTATTTGGTTTTCCCTTCCTCATCTCATGGTCCCTGCCTTTCATTTAGCAAAGAATTAAAGACTGCGGGTGCTCAGGCTGTACCAGCTATAAGCAGGGTATGGGTGATTTACAGATAAAAATACTCACCCAATCACCTGCAAGACACTCAGATTTTAGCCATTTTAGAAGTTCAGAAGACTCAAATTCCAATTCCATACATATCTAAGAATTCTTTTAAAATATTGTGATACCTTTGGGGGATGGGTTAAGTGCTTAAAATGTAACTTGTAGTTGCAGAATGAAAGATTCCATTTTAAGTTAGAGGGTTTCAAGGGACAAATGAGTGATACTCTTTTGGAGGAGTGAGACTTCTAGAGGGATGAAGATGTCTCTCTGCAATCATAAAGTCAGTCCTGAAGGCAGCTATTCTTCAGAAGCTAGCACCATTTGAGATAGCACAGGTGCTTCTTTTATTTGCCTACTTACAAAACACCAAGGGTTGTTTTGTTTTAGAGCTATCTTTTTTATTCATCAAAAGTGTTTGGTGCTTGTCAACCCTTTCTGGTCATATGAACCCTGAAAAACAACTCTTGGGTGCTGTATTGCACACTAGAACTCGCTGGAGATCTTCCAATGCTGTCTCATGGTTTTTGAAATTTTGGCAGGAGATTTAGAGTCAATAGTAGCTTACAAAGTGTTCACCTTTGTTACTCTGGTGAAATGATGTAACCATGGCTATATCTTTGGTAAATCAGGTAGCCTTTGAATCTAAAGTCACTTTAGGACAGTGAAAAGGCTGATCGGTAAGACTGTAGAAAACTGAAGACCTGCCAAATATGGACTGATTAAAACACATTTACACACATACATACATAATGCTTTGCATCCATACAGACTAGGAACAAGGAAAAACTCCTTTTTTGAAAATTTTTGAGACAGGGTCTCACTGCATAGTTCAGGCTGGTGCTGAACTCACTATGCAACCCGGGCTGGCCTTGAATTCATGGTGATCTTCCTGCCTCAGTCTCCCAAGAGCTGAGATTACAGATGTGGGCCACCATGCCCAGCTCCAAAAATACCTTTTCAAATAATGAAAGCCTCAATTTTAGAAAACAAATTAACAGTGAAGAAGCCAAAGGAACTTCAGAAGAAATGAAACAACAATAGCAAAAAAATTAAATAGCCCCTTTTCACTAAGAGATGTATTTCCAAGATGACCTAAATTTATAAATATCATGCTAGCATGTAATTTCTTTTCCTCAGAATCTCTATGGGATTCTGCCATGACTGTGGGACAAAAATTTAAGGACAATAATAGGATGATACTGCTTGAACATTAACAAAGAACTTGATTAAAGTAGTCAACAAAGTTCCTGTTATGGTTTGTGTCTAGATATCCCCCCAAAGCCTCATGCTGTCATAGGTGGTGTTTTCAGAGATGGGTGAATCTAGAATGTGTGATTGATTCATGGTGCAATGCTAGGAGTAAAGGTGGTAGGATTAAGGGTGAGTGATTACTAAATCAGTCCACTGATTGGATTAGCACTGCCATAATCCAGGCATACTAGATACAATACAAGGGAAGAAAGATGCTTGTCTGCCCTTTGCTTTTGCTATCTTCTGCCCATCATGAACCATTCTTCTCTGTGAGCCACCTGCCTTGGAACCCATCGATATGGAGTGAAACCTCTACAAACTGTGAGCTAAATAAACCTTTCCCCCTTTAGCTTTGGGTGTTGTGTATTTTGTCTTGGTTATGATAGAAAAGTAGCTAAGATAGAATTTAGTACCAGAAGCGGGGTTGTTGCATGACTACACCTGATCATGGAGACTTTGGGACTGGCTTGTAGGAAGAGTTTAGAAAAGTTTGAAGATACCAGCTGAAAAAGTAGAGATGGACTGTGTTAGAGTGTACTTGATGGCAGATTCTGGTCAGAGCTCAGAAGACTACAATGCTACAGAAACAATGCTGGTAAAGACCAGGCTTGGGAGGCTTTTCTGGGAAAAATGATTTCCTGAGCTGTTAGACTCCAGATGATATGTGTTATGGCTTGGCAGAAAGTTCTTCTCAATTTTGCTTGTGTCCAGAGGCTTTGCCCAAGATTGAGATTAAGAGTGGTGGACTCACTAATCCGGAAGAAGAAATTTCAAGTCAGTTTAATGTGTCAGTGGCATGGCTGATTTTGGAGGGGGGTTAGCCAGATTTATATTGTGAACCAAGAGCAAAGAACCCAGAAGAAAGATTTAAAATTGTTTTGAGTTTGACTAGAAAGGAAGCTCCAGTAAAGCTGCATCCTGCAAAGATGGAACAGAAGAGAAACTGGTCACTAAAAAACTTTCAAGAAAAAGCCAAGTATTTCAGAAGATGAAAACAGAAAATATAACCTGAAGAGATCAGAAGAACCAGCACAGTTCCAGCCTTTGCAGCCTCAGAGTTGTAAATGCAAAAGACTTTGTTTTGGGAAGACAGTTCCAGTGCACCATATTCCAGAATGGCAGAAGCTCAGGGAAGTTGTCCCTTGGGATTTGATTCAGAAGTACTTGATCCCTGCAGCCAAGAGACAAGTCTGGCTACTACTCCATCTGGCAGCAGACCTTGGCATCATTCTTGTGGTGCTGGTTTTAGGTGAACACAGAATGAAAGAGTTGTGGGGTAAGGAAGGCTTCCACACAGATTTCAGAAGAAGGCCTGGGATGTCAGGCAGAATGTCCCTGAGAGAGCAAAGAGAGCAATGTATGAAGTTCTGATGTGAAGCCAAAGGTACAGTGGATACCCCAGAAGTTTGGAGGAGCCAAGAACATGGATCTTCTGGGGAAAACTGCAAGGAGGGAGCAGATCCCCAATGAAAGAAGTCATGGGAACTACAACCACTGGAAGTATTGTAGGGATAGAGTCACACAAGTCCTTTGGAGTTTACATCTTGCTAAAGATTGATTTAGATGCCAGACTTGGAACTACAGGATTTAATACTTGCCCTACTGGGATTTGAATTTGCTTTGGTCCTATTCCTTTGTATCCTCCTATTTGTACCTTCTGGAACAGTTGTATTTATCTTGTGCCATTGCATGTTGAAAGTGTTTAATATTCTTTTCATTTGTACAATGGTTCCAGCTAACAGTTTGCCTTAAATCTTGCAGAAGACTTTAGACTTGGACTTTTCAGCAATGCTGAAACTGTTAGAACTTGGGCAACTCTTGGAGATGGACTAATTGCCTTTTGTGTAAAGGAATGTACACGAGTCTTTAGTGGGCAAGTAGCAGGGTGTTATGGTTTGCGTCTAGATAGTCCCCCAAATCCTCATGGGGTCAAAGGTGGGGCTTTTTCAGAGATGAGTGAATCTAGAGTGTGTGATCGATTCACGATGCAATGCTAGGATTAACAGTGGTAGGATTAAGGGTGGGTGATTACTAAATCAGTCCACTGACTGGAATGGCACTGCCTTAATCCTGGTAGACTGGATACAATACAACAAAAGAAAGAGACTTATCAGTCCCTTGTTGCTTTTGCTTTCTTCTGCCCACCACAAACTGTTCTTTGTGAGCCACCTCCCTTGGAGTTAGTCAATTATGGACTGACATCTCTACAAACTGTGAGCTAAATGAACCTTTTCTCTTTTAACTTTGGGTGTCAGATATTTTGTCTCAGCTGTGAGAGAAAATTAACTAAGGCAGACCATCAAATAGCTAAGTGCCCTCACCAACTACAAGTTTTATTAAGAAATGCTATATCTAATTGTGATCTTTTTTTATTTTAAGGAGATTAAAAGAAAACAAAACAATGAAAAACAAAACAAAACAGTAGAACTGATACAGTATTTCAAAACAAGCTGATAAGAAATTGCCAATAGTTATTATATTTCACATTGGTATCTTCAAAATAGTTGCTCAGATTGCAAGATACAGGCATGCAAAATAGATCAAGCGATACAAGCAGTCACACTTTCTTTCCCAGAACTAATAGGATCAATAGTACAATTATCTTAACTATCTTGTGTATGTGTGTGTACTTTTCCCTTTCTTCTTTTCTTTTTTTCCCCACCCAAGTTGCACATATGAGTGAACTTAGGCAGATATTTGATGTCAACCAAGAATGACTTAAATAAGTCCCACAGCATATTCCTCAACCTTAATCTAACCTTCAGATGACTTCAGCTTTAGGAAAGACTTGAGCTCTGGACACCCAACTAAACACATTTCTGTTCTTAGCCTCCAGAAATCATAAGTTAATGTTGCTGGTTTTATAGTAACTTGTAATTATAGCATTAATACATCCCTAAGTAATAATCCTAAATATTTAAAATATTTGGGATTTATTTATGTCATTCTTGGTTGACCTCAAATCTCTGCCTGAGTTCACTCATATGTTTTTCCATAGGACTGCCTCACAACATGACAGCAGTATTTTCCCATTTGGTGACCAACTAGAGAATAAAGAAGAGTGCCACAACTAGACTCCATAGATTTTTTAGAACCTAATCTCAAAGAGATACCCCATTACTCCTTCTGTATTCTATTCTTCAGAAATAAGTCAGAGATTTCATCTCTTACATGAGGTTATGGCTAGAAGAAGGCAGAACTCACTGGACCATTTTGGAGATTGCCTAACACAGAAGTTAGGAGATTGGGTTGTGGAACCAAGAAACTCGTATTCATTTATCTCTTCTCAGTCAATAGCTTCACGATTTTCAGCTCTTTGTGCTTTTTATTTCCTCATCTTAGAAAGGGAAAATCAAACCACTGACTGCATAGGGTTGTTCTGAGACATTAACAAGTACTCGAAACCTTTCATAGCACTAAGGAAGCATATAGAGGGCATAGATGTAATTTAAAGGGTTAAAATGCTTAGTGTTCTAAATTTAAGAATTCTATGGGAAATAAAAAGGAAACTTTCTGTATTCATTTACACCGCAGACAGCACTGAAGGAAAAATAAAATAGTTCAACATAAAGAATTGCAGAAATATAAATGACTGCCAAGGCAGAATAAGTATTTCCTTCTCATTGCATAGTCTCAGATGAAAGGGATGTAGGACAATATGAGCCAAAGTTCGACTCCGAAGTTCTACAGATTGAAATTCTCAGAACCAGAAGAACAGCAGATTTATCCTACTTCTGAAGTCCCTATCCCTATTTGTGAGGATAAAATATGGAATGGGGAACCTCTTGACTTTGCCCTTCAGAAAGAATATATTTGAGGACTATTTTAGTTCAAGGTTACAGAACTCCAATAGGATTAAAGTCAAAGTAAACATGCCATTTCAAGGCATTATTGATTTTAGGTGACAGTTATGTTTCTCTACTAGACTTGAAAACCATAAAACTTTCGTTAAAGAGAAATCTCATAATTAAGTGCTCTCTTGATTTGTTTATCAGGCTGGAAAGTATAGGAGTAAAAGAATGCAGGAGCCAACTACCAATCACTTGGAGCATCAGATTAGGCATAGAGATAAAATTTGCCAAATAGATCTTCAAATCAGTGATATGAGGGTTTTATACATTTCATTATCCTTCCCTCCATCCTCCAACTCATGTGTTCAGAATAACAAAAACATAAATCACCTAGAAGTTATTATAATTAACGAAATTTAGTGATGCGAAGTGAAATAGAAATTCTATTAAAATGTTCATGGATTGGACCTCTTGATTTGCTAAATCATATTGCATATTTTGAAATGAGAAAACAATAAAAGTAATAGTTGCAGTAAATTTATCACATGCTTATGTATTTGTCAGTGTACTGAAGGCTGTCATGAATCGCCCATGTAAATCTCAGAATCACCTGATGAAGTATATTCTATACTTTAAAAAAAAAAAGAGAGAACTAAAGCTTGTAGAAATTAAATAATTTGTGACCAAATAAATTATTTCAACTCCAGAAGTCCTACTTCAAAGTCCATGTTCTTTAACAGAATGAGAAGAAGATATACCATGAATTTGATAGTACTGTTTCACTCTTTCCCCATCCCTTTCCTCAGCAGATTCCAAAGCAAAGCCTTGGGTTTTTTTCTTTTCACTTTTCTTAACTGTTTTCTTTATTTTACAGTTTTATTTTTTCTTCTTGGTTCTTTTCTATTACTTTTATTTGATTCTACTAATTTTCTTCTACTAAATAGGATCCTTTTTCTCACATTTCTCTCCTCATCTTACTTTTTTTTATTTTTCAAATTCATTGTCAAACTTGATGTCTCAGATAAGCCCTACTGCTCCAATTGTGTTAGAAGTAGCAAAATATTCCCTATAAGAGTGCCTCTTTGTTAATTTTTAGGAAAAACTGTCTTCTGAAAGTGACCCTCAGCCGGGTGTGGTAGCGCACGCCTTTAATCCCAGCACTCAGGAGGCTGAGGTAGGCGGAGCGTTGTGAGTTCGAGGCCGGCTTGGGCTACAGGGCCAGCACAAAGTCGGCCTGAGTTACATAGTGCGACCCTGCCTCAAAAAACTGGGGCTGGGGGTTTGGCTCAGCAGCTTAATTGCCTGCCTGGTAGGCGTGAGGTTGTGAGTTCAATCCCCAGTGCCACAAAAACAAAAACAAAAACGAAAGTGACCTTCATTAAAGTCATCTCTTAGAGCTAGATGAGGTCCTGAAATTTGTCACTGAATTGGTGAAGAGGGATGGGGCAAGTGAAGGTGGAAAGGGCTCTTTGCTAGGATCTCTATATCTGAAAGATGATTTTAGATAGTACACATAGGCCAGTATGTGCATTTTTGACACAGTAAAACGGCTTGTTGTGCATGAATTTTGAACTCTATTGCATAGCATCTAAGTTTTGTAGATGTCCTGAGGTGAGAATGTATGATTAAAAACTAGAGGTAATGAGTTAGACAACATTTAAATATGTTCTTGTTATAATTAATAGAAAAGACGCATCTTGGACTTGGAATTGTTACAACACCTCTAGGCAGTGTGTACCAGGACTTGTTGGAAATAAGCATACCAGGAAAGATTTGTGCAAAGCGTTCAGATTTATATTTTGGTGAAAAGAATCAATGTGTGAGAGTCTTCTAGCTATTCTATAGGGATATGTTAGTAATTAAGTGGGAATATATCTTGTATGCTAATGTTGATAGTAGAGATCTGGTAACTCTCAAACATATGACTTGGCATACTGTATTGCTTTATGTCTCATTTTAAATAGATTAAGGAAATGCAGCATTGTAATTGGGACTTTGCTGATACTTCTATCTAGAGACCTGTTGGCATTTTTATCTTCAGTAAAAGAAGAAAGAAGGGAAGGAAGGAAGGATAGAAGGAAGAAAGAAAGAAGAAAGAAAGAAAGAAAGAAAGAAAGAAAGAAAGAAAGAAAGGAAGAAAGAAAGAGAAAGAAAGAAAGAAGTTACAATTTTCTCTAACAGATTGAGTTGGTATAGTGTTTTTATTCTTTATCAAAAATACTCTTGTAGCTTTGGGATTTTGAATTGGTGGTGAAGATTCATGATATGTGGAAATCCATAACACACACTGTACAAACTCAGTCATGCAAACAGCATGTCATCTATGTATACATGGGACCTAGAAAAACCCATCCAACTAAGCTGCTTATGACTGCAAATGACTTTGTTCTCTGCTTCTTGTATTTTTGCTTTCTGTAATGCCGTATTAACTTTAAAGAAATATGGCTTATTTTTAAAACTCAAAAAAACTTACTTCATTTTTCCATTCCCAACCCTCCATCTTTATTAGTATAGCCATTAAGATTTATTAAACTTTAGCTGTTTTCTTAACTCTATGCTGTTATTATTGAATTCTTTTCTGTTGTTGATTTTTGTATAGTTGTATTTAGTAGATATTTATTATATGTCAATACTTTGTTTGTCTTTGTGTTTATAGTTTAATGATAGATCTCTTTGCTATCTTAAGAGTGGCACAATGCTAGCTTTTATTGATTCTTATGATATGTCAATATCAAGCTTGCCTTTGATTCTATTATTGTTGCTATGACTGGGGTGGTGTAGTTATTGCTGTTTTCTGTTTTGATATTATTCCAATATTTGGTCTGTCTTTCTGCCATTAAGAATACTGTGGTTCATTTCCAGAGAACAAAATACTCAGGCTATTACATTATACCCTCCATACTGAAACTGGCAAAGGTTGTTGGATCTTGGGACAGAGGTTGAGGCCTATAGTTTGCCATACCCAAAGTACATTAATGAAAAGAAGACACAAAGTAAATAAGTCTCAGTACTAACAAAACCTTTTTCTATTAAAATTGACTTGGAAACTACAGTGCACACACACATGCACACACACACTACAGGCATAAGAGAACAAGGCAAGAAAATGCCTGCAAAGGCCCTCTGACTCCCCCAAACTACACCATAGAGTGTCATTCAGGGGAAATAAAAGCCAAACAGCTAAATTTATGAAATGATAAAAGAAGAAAATAATCAACAAAGTGCTTGGCCAGCTTAAATAATATATAACTAAACAGATAATGTACTTCATACCCAAAACAATGAGCTTACCAAAGATGCTACTAAAAAACTAGATGAGCTAAGCAAAATGATACAAAATGTGAATGAATACTTTAGCAAAGAATTAGAACCCATGAAAAAGTACCAAACAGAAATCCAGGAGATTAAAAATTATATTTTAAATGTGGGCAACAAAATTAATCAATGTGAGAAGAGACTGTAAGAACTAAAATATCAGGCTCATGCAGATGACCATATATTCTGAGAAACCTTAAAAACAAGAAGAGATCATGAAAAACAGATCTAAGAGCTGCCTGAGAGTGCAAAGGAACCATTCCAAGTTAATTAGCATTAGTGAAAAATCCAAAGACAGCATAAATAGCATAAAAAAGCTATCTAGAGAAATAATAGTAGAAATTTTTCCAAGTATGGGGAAAATTTTTAAATATAAATGAGGCATGTAGAACCTCATGTAGCCACTAGCGGAAAAGAAGTTCTCCATGACACATCACAATCAAAATCTCAGAAGTCCAACACAAAGACAATATATTAAATGTTGCTAGGGCAAAGCAATAGATCTCTTGTAAAGATTAGGCTATGTCTTGGTTACTTTTCTCTGATTGCTGGGACAAAATACTTGACACTCAAAATGGAGGAAGGAAAGGCTTATTTAGCTTACTGTTTGTGGAGGTTTTAGTCTACAATCAGCTCGCTCCAAGGCAGGGTGTCATGCACCAGGACAACACTTCAAGGCAGCAGCCAGCAAAAGCAACTAGAACAAAAAGTGATGGGAGAGCAAGCTTCTTTTCCTCCCTTATATTGTATGCAGGTCACCCCCTGCCCCCCAGGGCAGACATAGCACTCACAAAGTCTCTGTACCCTCCTCTTGCACAGGATGAGGGTACTTACAATGTAAGGATCCTGGCTCCCTGCTAAGTCTCTTAGTTAAAAGTCTAAACATCTCAAGTTGACACAATGTATCTACCATAATAGTCCATTAGAATTACAGCACATTTCTCAACATAAACCATAGAGGCCAGCAGAGTCTGGAGTAAAGTGTTTCAAATCCTAAAAAAATTTCTGTATAATCTATACTGAATTATCTTGCAAAACTATCTCTTAAAATTATTAGTGATACAAGGGCTTCCCACAACAAAGATCACCTTGAGAAATTTTTGACCACCAAATTATATCTCCAACAAATGTTCAAGGATATTGTAGAAAGAGAAAATGCCAAAATGTCTAATGGAGTGAATACACTAGGCAGAGTGATTAGTTAAGCGAAAGGTTGGAGGACAGGCATCAAGAATAAGTCAACATTTTTCAATGTGAATAACTCTCAATGTGAATTGTTTCCATTCATCAATCAAGATATAGATTGGTAGTCTGGATCAAAACATAACTCAACAGTATGCTTCATATAATAAATAGATTTAACCCAAAAAGAAATTCATAGACTAAAAATCAGAGGACAGAAAACAATATTTCATGCAGTGGGAACCTGAAAACGAGCAGGAGTAGGTATCCTATTTTCAAACAAAGTACATTTCAGATTAAAACTACACAGAAAAGAAAAAGAATATCACAACATATTGGTTAAGGGAATTAACCAACAGAAAAAGATAACAATTATAAACATATATGCACAGTGCACTAGTGTATCCAATTTCATAAAGCAAATACTACTGGGCACAAAAGACCAGATAAATATCATCAAAATTATACTTAACTAGAAAAAAAAGTCAAAATAGAAGTACCAGTGTTGAACCAAACCTTTGAATAAATGAATTTAATAGATATTTACAAGAATGTTCCACCTAACAACAGAATACACATTCTTCTCAGTAGCACATAGAACTTTCTACAACCTAGATCACATATTAGCCAATAAAGTGTATTTAAGGAAAGGTAAGAGAATTGAAATTATCCGTGCATATTGTCAGATCATTGTACAATAAAACTAGAAATCAATGGAAAAATAAATGGGAAAAATCATGCAGACATAGAAGTTAAATTATATACTCTTGAATAATCAATGGGTCACAGAAGAAATCAAGGAAGAAATTAGAGATTTCCTAGAATCAAATAATAATGAAAGTAAAACATGCCAAAACCTATGAGAAACCAAAAGCAGTCTTAAGTGGGAAATTTATAGTTGTGAATGCCCATATCAGAAAAACAGAGTGACTTAAAATAACCCAACAATGCACCTTAAGGTACTGGTAAAACAAGAACATTTCAAATCTGAAGATAGTATGAGGAAATAAATTATTAAGACCAAAGAATAGATTATGATATTGAGGCTGAAAAAAAAAAAGGAATACAAAGAATCAATAAGGAGTGTCCCAAAATGACAGAGTGTGAGCAACTCAGCTTTTTTGGATCAGGGTCTAGAGTCTGCAAAACAATAACTTGGATAGGAACCTGGGTACACAAATACACAGGATGTAGAGGGTACCCAGGTACCCTCTGTGCAGATGTGAGGCAAAGTGATAGTAAAAATTTTTCTGCTTGTGGAGAACCAGAGACCTGCACTAGGACCAAAGAGTCTTCTGCTTCTGGAGCAGCCTTCCACAGTCAATGGCTGGTGAATGACCTCAGTGTAAGCACCTGAGACCACAGTCATGGAGTTGCAGCTGGTGGGAACACCACTGTAGCACAGTGCTGGGTGTTTGAACCTGGGTTGCAGAAAAAGCCTTTGGTTGCTCCATACTGCCAAATTCCCAGAGTAGGTAAGGGAAAGACAGTCATAGGAGACTGCTGGTAGTTGGGGAACAGACTGGGTGGGGGGAGTCTTGCTGAAAAGCAGGGGTTGGTAAACACAAATCTGGCTTTTATTGTCAGAAGCCAAGTTCAGCTTGAGCTACACAAAATTGGAAGCTCACATTGTCACCATGTTCCCACTGTAAGCAGATCTCTATACTTAGCACCAGTCTGGGAGCAAACTGTTACCTTAGACTTCTAATGTGAAGAGAGACACATCCTGGCTTGAGCTCCGCTCCGTAACTGTAGGTATCCAAAACAATAGAAAAACTTTTTTCAGTATTCATCTGATTGTATTATTTTTATCATTTTTTATTTTATTTTACTTTTTTCCTCTTTCTTATGTTCCTCCTTTTGTATACCCCCACATTTTTATTACATTATTTTACCCTTTTTTTCTTTTATAAGTATGTTTGTGTATGCATGCTTCTTTGCATCTTGCCTTTTTACTCCCAGTATAGTTTACAGAGGGTATGGGAATTTTCCCTTGTCCCTTAATATCCCTTCTACACTTGTCCATATCCCTTTGCTTTACTTCTTTCTCCTGTGTTTTATTCATTCTCAGTTTTTGTTTTCTTTCCTCTCTGCCTTTTCATTTGTCTCTGTTTAACTTTTTGTTGAATATTTATATCAATCACAGAATTCTTTTCCATCCCCATTTCTCATTATAATTTTGTGTCCAGGTTTCCCTGTTATTCCTTTCTGAATATGTAAGATACCCTTATCATCAATAGGATCCTTTATCCTCTCCTATTTCTTCTTTCCCATACCACAGAGCAGAGAACTTTAAAAAAAATACTACTTTTTCCTTTTTTGTCTTCTTTTCCACTCTATGGAACTACCTGGTCCCCAAATGCCTGGGCTTTAGACAACTGATTCTATAAAACTATTGTTGAAAGCTATTTTTCACCAATAGAAGAGACATAGGCATCACATTTAGTGCACATAATTGTAGATTGTTATGATGCTTACACTATTTCTGTGGATTCATTTTCTAGTGTAAAAGCAGACCCAAGGCAGGGTTTCATAGTATGTTATTTCACAATTAGCCCTGTCTGTCAGTTTTTACTAGAGAAACAGATATAATGCAAGATATAAAAATATACAAGTTTAGCTTACAATGGCCACACAGAGTTGGGTATGGAAGAGCTGGGATTAAAGGTGTGTGCCATCACGCCTGGCTATCCTTTTCATTTCTTATTGTATGAATCTGAGTTTTTTCTTTCCTCGTTTTGATAAGGTTGGCTAGGGGTTTATCAGTTTTATTTATTCTTTCAAAGAACTAATGCTTTGATTCATTAATTCTTTGTAATGTTTTCTAAGTTTCAATTGCATTAATTTCTGCTCTGATCTTTATAATTTCCTCCCTTCTTTGGGCTTTGGACTTCACTTGCTTTTCTTTTTCTACAAGTTTGAGGTGTATCTTTAGGTTGTTTATGTGTGTTCCTATTAAATATAGTTCTGGAAATATTAGCCAGAGCAATTAGAAAAGAGAGAAATAAAAGAAATAAGGATGGGAAAGGTAGAAGTTAAATTATCATTATTTTCAGATGATATGATACTCTGCATAGGAGACCCACAAAAATCTATTAAAAGAATTCTAGATGTAATAACCAAATTCAGCAATGTTGCTGGATACAAGGTGAACACTCAAAAATCTAACATTCCTGTACACAAACAACAAAGTCACTGAGAGAGAAACAAGGGAAACCACACCCTTCACTGTTGCATCCAAAAAAAATGAAATACTTAGGAATCAATCTAATAAAGGAAGTAAAAGAACTATACAGTGAAAATTACATTACTCTGAAAAAGGAAATCGAAGAGGATTTCAGAAAATGGAAAGATATTCCCTGCTCATAGATAGGAAGAACAAACATCATGAAAATGGCCAAGTTCCCAAAATTGTTATACAGATTTAATGCAATCTTAATCAAAATGCCACTTGCCTACCTCACAGAGCTAGAGAAAGCACTCCTGAAATTCATCTGGAACCAGAAGAGACCTAGAATAGCAAAGGCAATTCTGGGCAACAAAGGCAAGGCAGGAGGCATCACAATCCCCAACTTGAAACTGTATTACAAAGCTACCATGATAAAATCAGCATGGCACTGCAAGAAAACCAGAACTGGAGATCAATGGAATAAATTAGAAGATACAGCCATAACTACAAACACACTCAGTCACCTCATCTTTGACAAAGAGGCCGAACATGTACATTGGAAGAAAGATAGTCTCTTTAACAAATGGTGCTGGAAAAACTGGCTTTCTATATGCTGTAAACTAAAACTAGATCAATGTCTATCACCATGCACTAAATTAAAGTTAAAATGGATCAAAGATCTGAATATCAAAACAGAGACACTAAATTTGCTGGAAGACAAAGTAGGAAAAAGTCTTGATGACATAGGAGTAGGCAGAGAGTTCATGAACAAAAATCAAACTGCATGGGAAGGACTGCCCAGAATCAACAACTGGGATCTCATCTTATTAAAAAGTTTTTGCATGTCAAAGGAAATCTCCAACAGAGTGAAAAGAAAACCCATGAACTGGGAAAATATCTTAGTCAATTATCTATTAGAAAAAGGACTTCCATATAAAATATATAGAGAATTAAAAGAAATCAGGCCCCTAAAATTCAAGGACCCAATCCAAAAATGGGCATCTGAGATGAATATACACTTCTCAGTGAAAGAAATACAAATGGCAAATAAATATATGAAAACATGTTTGACATCAATAGTCATTTGGAAAATGCAAATTAAAACAACACTGAGATTCCATCTCATTCCAGAAAGAAAGGCCAAGATTAAAAAAATCAACCAATAACAAATGCTGGAGGGGCTGTGGGGAAAAAGGAACTCTTCTCCACTGTTGGTGGGAATGTAGACTGGTGCAACCACTGTGGAAATCAGTGTGGAGATTCCTCAAGAATCTAGGAGTAGAGATGCCATTTGACCCAGTTATTCCGCTTCTGGGCATTACCCAGAAGAATTGAAAACATCATACCACAGGGATATTTGTGCACCCATGTTTATAGCAACCCAAATTTTAATAGCCAAATCTTGCTAACCACCCAAGTGCCCATCAATCAAAGAATGGATAAAAAAGATGTGGTGTTTTTATACAATGGAGTACTACTCAGCTGTTAAGAAAGATTGCATTGAGACTTTTGTAAGTAAATGGACATGACTTGAGACCATACTCATAAGTGAGATAAATCAAACTCACATGTGTAAATATCATATTGTCTCCCTAGTGTAAGAAACTGAAACAGTATATATGATCCAAAATCTACAGTAAATACTATGTAAGGATAAGAAACTGCTCAAACAACAAAAGTAATTGGGGAAGGGAAAAGGAGGAAAGAAGGAAGGGAAAAGGAAAAAGACATAAATCTGTATATATATATTTGTAAGATAACTAAAATGACTATACTGCTGAATGTACTAGTTATTGAGAAAGAATGGTTAATACTCATATGATTGGATCAATTTTACATGCCTATATCTGTTAATGTAAACAACCGTGTTGAAGGTAACGATATGCAATATTGCAACCATTGTCAAGTTCCTACTATCTTGTTTTGTAAGCCTATAGTGTTACTGTTGTGGATTTGTTGTTGTTGTTTGTTTGCTCTTTTGCTTTTTGTCTTATATGTGTCTTTTTTTCTCTTAAATTAAAAAAATGTTTAAAATATAAGTAAGTGATATTTATAGAACACTAAACAAATATGATGAGGGGAGAAGCTCACAAAGATATATACTTATTAAATTCCCACATATTCAACCACAAAACAGAATTGTAAAGGCATCCAGAATAAAAAAAACAATCAAACAAAATGACATATAAAGGTAAACAAATTAGAATCACAGCAGACTTCTCAGCACAAACCCTGAAGGATGGAAGAGCTTGGTGTAATGTATTTCAAGCCCTAGAGGCAAGTAACTCCCAAACCAGATCAACTCACCCAGCAAAGTTATCCTTCAAAACAGATGGAGAAATAAGGTATTTCCATGAAAAAGACAGCTCAGAAGATATATAAGTACTCAACAAGCTCTAGAGAAAATACTTTAAAAAAATATTCTCAACAGAAACAATGAACTTGACGCAGCTAAAGACACAATAAAAATTAGTGAGGTCAATGGGTTAACAGCAACAAAAGTCAACAGAAAAAGAAAAACAAAGGATACACCAACAGGTAAAGAAGGCAATCAGAGTAAATAACAAATGCATCTCAGCAATATCTCTCAATGTTAATGGCCTCAACTCTCTAATTAAAAGACACAGACCGGCAAAGTGGTTGAAAAACCAGAACCCAATAGTCTGTTGCATTCAAAAACTAATCTAATTAAAAAAGATGTTCATAGACTAAAAATTAAAGGATGGAAAACAATATTTCATGCACCAGGACTCCCAAAAAAAGCAGAGGTAGCAATTCTAATATCAGACATGATAAACCCATGCATGATTAAAAAAAAAATCCTTAAAGAAAACAGGTATTGAAGGACCATACCTGAATGTGATAAAAGCTACTTAAGACAAACCAACAGCCAGAGTCATACTAAATGTGGGGGAAAGCTAAAAGCATTTGTCCTAAAATTAGAAACAAGATGCAGATGCCCACTATCACTGCATCTATTCAACATAATACTTAAAACATTAGCCAGAGCAATCAGTCAAGAGAAAGAAATAAAAATGATAAATATAGGAAAGAAAGAGTTGATTATTTGCAGATGACAAGATTTTCTACATAGAAGACAAGAACTCCCCCAAGCAAACTCTTAGAATTAATAATCAACTTCAACAATGTAGCAGAATACAAGAGCAACACACAAAAATTATTAGCATTTGTGTACACCAATAATGAACTTGATGAGAATGAAATTACAAAAACAATACCATTCCACAGTAGCTTCAAGAAAAATGAAATACCTAGGAATTAACCTAAGTAAAGAAGAGAACGATCTTTACAAATAAAACTACACTACTCTGAAGGACATTAAAGAGGACACCAGAAAATGGAAAGATGTCTTTTGCTCCTGGATAGATAGAATCAATATTGACAAAATAGCCATATTCCCAAAACTGTTGTATATATTCAGTGATATCACAATCAAGATACTAACGGCATACAGTACTTTACAGAACTAGAGAAAGCAATCCTAAAATTAATATGGAACTAAGAAAGAACCAGAATAGCAAAAGCAATTGTGAACAAAAAGAGCAAAGTAGGAGGCCTTACAATACCCGACTTTAAGTTATGCTACAAACAATAATTATAAAAATAACATGATAATGGAACAAAAACAGATACATGGATCAGTGGAACAGAATTAAGGAAACAGAAACTTCCCCTGACACATTCAGTTATTTATTTCTTGACAAAGGGACCAAATGCATTTGTTGGAGGAAAGAGAGCCTATTTAACAAATGGCACTGGGAAAACTGGCTATCTGTATGCAGAATATAGAAATTGGACCCTTACCTCTCACCATATACTAAATTAAGATCAAAATAGATCAAAGATCTAAACATTAAAATAGAAATATTATACCTGCTGGAAGACAGAGTAGATAAAACACTTGAAAACATACATGTAGGAAGGGATTTTCTAAACAGAACCTCAATTACACAAGAAGTAACAGCAAGAATTAACAAATGGAACTATATCATACTAAAAATCTTCTGTACAGCAAAAGAATGGTAGAGTCAAGAAATAGCCTACAGAATGAAAAACAATTTTCATCAACTACTACTCAGACAGAGGACTAATATCTAGGATATACAAAGAACTCAAAAAAAATTAAGCCACCTAAACTTAAAGATCCAATTAATGGGCAAGAGAAATGAACAAACACTTCGCAGAGGAAGAAACACAAATGGCCAACAAATATATGAAAATATGTTCAACATTTCTGGCCTTTAGAGAAATGCAAATTAAAACAATACTATTTGGTTACAAAGAATGGCAGATTTGAGGCATTTGTAGGAAAAAGGATGCACCTAGAAAATATAATGTTGTATGAAATAAACAGACAAACAAGCTTAAATACTGTATGGTATCTCTCACTTGAGTGAGTCAAAATACAAAGAGAATAATAAAGGAAGGGTTGATGGGGACTATGAGATGGATCTCCTGCAACAGGGAAGTGATCTAAGGGAAAAAAGTGTGAGATGAGGAAAAAGGGAATGAGAAATATGTAGAATAAAGATATTCCACGTACAGGAAGTTAATAACCTCAATAAATGTAAACATTGAATGCCATAATATGAATCATATCAACAAGCCTGAAAAATGGGTTAGGGGAATTTGAGGAGGAGGGAGGGAGGGCGAGAAAGGGGAAGGGTTTTTTCAGAACAGAAACAAGGTGTGGTATGTACATGTAACCATTCCCTAAGATGACTGTAAACTTCATGAATTGAAAATATGTACTAATAAAATTTTTAAAATGAACTAATGACTTTGAAAAATAAACAAAACTGACAAATCTGCAGCCAATGTTACCCCAAAAAAGGACTCAAATCAATGCAATTAAAATTAAAAAGGCAAAATCACCATGGGTGCTGCTGAACTCATAAAATTTTCAGTAACTAATTTGAAAACTTTTAAGAAATTGATAGATTCCTAGATAAATGAGTTACCAAGACTGAACCAAGAAGATATAAACACTCTGAATAATACAATAATGGCAATGAAATTGAAGTAGTAATACAAATAACTTATTAAGAAATCACCAGGATCTGACTGATTCATCACTGAGTCCTACAAGAACTCAGGGGAAGATCTAACACCAATACTCCTCAAACTCTTCAATGAAATTGAAAAAGAAAGAGTACTCAAAAGTCACTTCTGGAAGTTAGCATTACTTTGCTTTCAAAATCAGAAATAACCAAATGAAAAGAGAACTACAGGCCAATCTCTTTAATGAAAATAGACACAGAAATCTTCAACAAGATACTGACAAACAGAATGCAAAAAATTGTCAAAAGGATCAGACATCATTACCAAGTACGCTTCATCCTAGGGTTGTGGTGTTAGTTCAACATACACAGATCAGTAAGTGTAATACATTACATAAACAGAAGCAAGGACAAAAATTGCATAAGCATCTCAATAAACCCAGAAAAAAACTGGCAAATTCCAACATCCATTAAAGACAAAAACTCTGAAGAAAATTGTCATAGAAGGACTTCATCTCAATCTGTTAAAAACCATTTATGACAAACCAACTGCCAGCATATTAAATAAGGAATAAGCGAAAGTTTTCCCTTTAAAATCAAGAACAAGACAAAAATATCCAGTATCACCATTCCTGTTAAATACAGTACTGGAAACATTAGCCAGAGCAATTAGGCAAGAGAAAGAAATAGAAGAGTTATGAATAGAAAGGGAAGAAGACAACTTACTGTTTTCAGACCACATGATCCTCTATACAGAAGATTAAAAAAAATTCCATCAAAGTTCTAGAATTAATAACCGAATTCAGTGGTGTACATACCAAATAAACACACAAAAATTACTAGTGTTCTTGTACACCAATAATGAGCTCACCAAGAAAGAAATTAGGAAAATAATGCCATTAATTACAGTATCAAGAAAAACTAAATAATTAGAAATTTACTTAACCAAGGAACTGAAAAACCTCTACAGTGAAACTATAGTACTCTGAATAAAGGAGATCAAGGAGTTCATAAGAAAATGAAACGATATCCACTGTTTCTTCAGAGGCAAAGCAAATATTGTCAAAATGGCCATAATTCTAAAGCTGATATACAGATTTAACACATCCTTAACCAAAATAAAAATAGCAATCCCAACAGAAATAGAGAAAACAGTCCTAACATTAATATGGAACTATAAGAGACCCAAAATAGCAAAAACAACAAAAGCAAAGCAGGTGGTATCACAATCCCAGATTTCAACTTATTTTACAAAGCTAAAGTGATTTAAAAAACGCAGCATGGTATAGTCACAAAAAAACAAACATAGAATATTGGAACACAGTAGCAGATTCATAGAAAACTCTAGGTACATTCAGTCATCTGATATTTGGCACAGGGTCCAAACACATAACCTAAACCTCTGTAACAAGTGACACTGGGAAAACTGGCTATACACATGCAGAAGACTGAATCTAGACCATGTCTCTCAGCATGTACTAAACTAAAATAAAAATATACTGAAGATCTAAATATTAAAACAAACAATCTGCTGGAAGATAGGTAAGACTCTTGAAGACAGAAGCATAGGCATATGTAATGACTTTCTGAACAGAACCTCAATTGCACATAAGATAAAATTAATAATCAACAATGGGATTACATGAAATGAAAAACTTCCACATAGGAAAGGAAACAACTAACAGAGTGAAGAGACATCATATAGAATGGGGAAATCTATTTGCTAACTACTCATTGGATAGAGGACTAATATCTAGAATATACAAAGAACCCAAAAACATTATTGCTCGCCCAAAAGACTTAATAAAAAAATGAGCAACCAAAATGAATAAGAAGAATTGCAAATGGCCAATAAATACATTAACAGTGTTCAACATCCCTGTCCATTAGAGAAATGCAGATTAAGATAGCATTCAAATTACATCTTACTTCACAAATTATGGCTATCATTTAGAGGTCAAATAATAACAAATGCTGACAAGGTCACAGAAGAAAAGGAGCCTTTCTACATTATTGGTGGAAATGTAAACTAGTATGAAAATCAGTATGAAGTTTCATCAAACAAGCTAAAAATAGAAATTCCATTACACACATCTATTCCCCTTTTAGCATATGTTATTGAAAGTGTAAAACACATCACATTACGGTAACACATGTATGCCCATGATTATAGTGGCACAACTCATAATAGCTACATGTTGGAAGCAGCTTATATGTCCGTCAACAAATGAACTGATAATGGAGCACTACTCTGCCAGAAATAAGAATAAATTTGAGTCCTTTGTAGAAAAATCGATGCACCTTGAGATCATAAATCAGATATACAACTATCATATAGTTTGTCTTATAGGAGATACCAAAAGTATAAATAAATTTAAAAACAAAAGATAAATAAAAGGTAAAATGAAGGCAGACATTTTTGTAAAAAAAAAAAAAAAAAAAAAAAAAAACTAGACCAAGAGATAAAGGGAGGAGGGAGAAGAAAGGGGATGGGAAAGGGCTAAAAATAGAATTAAGGTGTGATATCTATATGTATATGTATATGTACCAACTGTCAATGGTGAATGCAATCATTATGTTGTGCAAATGTGTGTTAGTAAAAAAGTCTTTAAAAAGATTTACATAGAATGTTATACAAGTTATGACTGGAAAGTACAGTGAATTTCTAAATATTTTTTAAATAACAGTAAAATGCACATTGCTGTTTATCTCCCTCAAAATATTCCCCTTACACTGAGCACTTACTTACTCCATCATTCTTGCCATTTTCTTCATCAGATGTAGAAGTAGTCTTTTCTAAGTGTCTTAGTTGTGCTTTTATGGCTGTTGTGATGTACTGAATCAATTTAAAATGTTTACTTTTTAATGATAACTTTGACTTTTTTGTTTAGAGATAGCATCTCACTATGCGGTTCAGGCTGGCCTAGAACTCACTATTTAACCCTGGCTGGCTTCAAACTCACAGTTATCCTCCTGCCTCGGCCTCCTGAGTGCTGGGATTACAGACCTGTACCACCACACTGGGCTGTTAATTTTGACTTTGAGGCAGAACCAGAAGCTGCAGGGTGCCAGATCCAGTGAAATAAAGTTTGTTTTGTTTCGTTTTCTGAGTCTGCCTTTCACTGAATGACATTTGGCAATAATTTCTCTCTCTCTCTCTCTCTCTCTCTCTCTCTCTCTCTCTCTCTCATTGCATAGACAAATGTAGATAAAGCACAACTACTAGACCCTAAGAAATTATTTTTTTAACATTTAGTGTTACTTTTAAATACAAATATACAGTACTAATTGTTTTAGAAAGAATCATTCCTCCCTATCCTACCACTTGAAATGCCTCCTGAAACAATTTATTCAAAACCTGGTTTATGCTTTCATAGCTGCTGTGATATTCTGAACCAATACAAAGTATTTACTTTCTAATGGCAATTTTGACTTCTTTTTTTGAGAAAGGGTCCCATTATATGTTTCAGGCTGTTCTTGAACTCACTTTGTAGCCCAGGCTTTGACTAAAAGTAATACCCTTCTCATGAAGAAATGGGCTCAATTTCCTTATATCTGGACTTTTTATACATCTGACCAGAAGATGATGATGCATATAATGCTAGACTAGAAGAAAAATCATCAAGAAATTCTTCCAACTACAAAGTTCATTTAAGAGATACGTTATACCACCCAAATAGTACTTCAGAAGATTAAGAATTTTGTCTATAGTATACAATTAAAACAAAAAGGACAATTTTCAGACAGTTCTTTACAGTTCAAGGGAAATGGTGATAACAGAACAGATGGAGTTAATGTAAGCTAAACATAACACAATTAATTCAAAGTAAAGCATATAAATACCATGTAACTAAGGACATAAAGAAATAAGCAAAATGTATATATATCTGTTTTCTGTAATTGTTTTCTTTCTTCCCATCCTTGTCAAAATCCTCATTTTAAAGTATTGCAAAGTTAAAAGAACTTTCCAAGCAATAGATTAACAATCGTTTCCTAGGGTCGGGAAGTTTGGCTCAGTGGCTTAAGCGCCTGCCTGGCAGGTGTAAAGTTATGAGTTCCATCCCCGGTGCTACAAAAACAAAACAAAACAACAACAAAAAAAGTCATTTCCTATTTTGAGATTCTAAGTCATATGCTGTTATGATGATCAAATCTTGACAGAAGCTTTGGGAAATGACTCGTGAGATCATATCAGTTACCAATACAGTGAATTTATTTATTTATTTATTTATTTTTGGTAACAGGAATCAAACTCATGGCCTCATGCTTGCCAGGCAGGTGATGTGCTGCTGAGTTTTATACCTGGGCCCTAATTTTTTAAAAAGTCGATTAGTGTATATAGAGATCCCTTTCTCATCCTTGTTGTAGTCCAGGAAACTTTTTTTTTGTAATCCCAATGAAAAGTTACTGGAATTCTAGCAAGTTAATTCTAATATACCAATTTCAGTGTAACCTATGATGGGAATAAAGACACTAAGACATAGTTGGGGGGTGGCCCAAGGGTCCTAAATCCAGCCAGGATGAAGGCTTATCAGAACAAAGCCTTGGCCCAGGGCTTAACCCAGATTTTATTAACTTACGAAGAAAGGAGTTGTTTGAGGATGAGCAATGGTGAGAATGGTCGGAAATAGGTGAGTACTGTGAGCTAGGCTTTGTAGGAGGCCTGAAAGCACCTCTGCAATATGCAGAGAGAAGGATATACAACTCTTTTCTGTTTTTGTTTTTTTTTTTTTGTTTTTGTACCAAGGATTGAACTCATGACCTTGCACTTACCAGGCAGATGCTTGTGCTGCTGGACTAAATCCCTGGCCCAAGAGAAGGATATGCAGACAAACCAATCCGCATAACACAATTGAGGTAGCATATAATGTTTAGGGGGTTTTGCTTCAGCTCTGATGTGTGAAATTTTCTGCTGTGGGAAGTCATACTCTCTTACCTCAAGACTTGAACCCAGGTGACAGCCCTGGAGGACTGATGACTTTACATCTTTCTTGACTCAACCATGTTTTGATAGGAGTCACGGGGTGGGAAAACAGTGACTGTCACTGAGCTTCAAAGATTATGCATCAGCACCTCAGCTAGCCCTATTTACATTGCTTAGAGCCAATTGAAGAGAAAAGGAAATGACTTAGCCACTTCTGTACATGTAAGTACATGGAGATAGGGTCAGGTTTAGCCAAAACGGAGATAATTGTTCTTTGCTTAAGGAATGTCATCCAGATGGTCCTCCACAAGTACATACTTGTTATACAGAATAATTGGTTTTATTTTGGTAGATTGATATGTGCATATAACATATGCTGAATATTTTCAGCCCTCATTACCCCACTTTCCCATCCATCCTTTCTCCTCATCCTCTGTTTCTCATATCTAATAATCTTCATTTGACTTGTCTGCCATCTCTCTCTTTCTCTTGTGGTGACCCATGTAGCTCTTGAGGTTCTTGGGGTGAAGAACTGCAAGAGAATGAGAAAATAAAGAGACAAAGCTGGGGTCACATGGAGCCCTTACTCTCCAGATGTGGGAGGAACTGCCCCCTCACTGCATTTATATATACATTTAGCAACACAATGTCACATGGTACCCCTTTGCCTAGCAACCCATTGCTTGGATCGTCTAGGGGCTTGGTGTTCTCTGGGCTGAAGCAGCTTTTTCATGAGGCTTGCCCTGGGTGCTATTTGTTCTTAGGATTGCCATGACCTAACCCTGCACGTGTAATTTCCAGCTTCAAAGCCTCCCTACATATCCCTCTTTTTTGTTTTGTTGTAGCACAGGATGACTGGTCAGTTGAAGCTGGAGGAGCAGTGTTTGAAAAACTCTATAGGAGGTCTTTTTATTCTTGGACCCTTTTCATTTTAAGTTATGTCCAAGGATTTTAATTCCCTACATTCAGCATTTAAAACCCTGTACAGTCCATTAATCCATAACAGTAGTCCATTACCAGTATGGCCAGCAATTCTCAGAAGGTGTTAGTGATTTGAGTTTCTTTTATAGCTAACATGTTACTATAACATTACTTTATATACTTCTTGAAGTTATACTTTTCTGTAAGATGTTCATGACCAAGTTAAGGTGAGGCCTGTATTAATTACAATCAGGTTTTGTTATCTATCGATGTCAGTTAAGTCTCCTTGGGAAATGTCTTGGAAGCATTCACAGCACCTCTTAGTACTTCTGTCAGTGTCAGCCATCTGGCTGAGTCACAGCCATTGCTTGGCCAGGTTGCTTTCTATGAAACTAGTAGCCTTTTTTCTCCTGGTGACTCTCCTTAGGTGCACTACTCACTGATGATCACTTTTCTCTGTGGCCTCACAATTTTGATCAGAAGACCAGGGAATCACTGTGTATAGGATGTCACAATAGAGGTTCTCTTATGTCCTCGGTCCTCATTGACCTCAAAGGGCTAGGGCCAAAATACTGGCTGATCCTTTAACCCATCTACCTTTTTAGTTTTTGGTCTCCAATCCCCAGTTGAACAGCCAGAAGAAAAGATTGATAACCGTACAGTGTAGCAGAGGCAGTAAGCTTAACATTATTATCTTATCTAAATAAGAATCACAAAACAGAATGACAATTTTTTAACTGTGGATGATTTGATATTTGAATATCTATAGAATGTTAACAAACAGTTACATATTTTACACAGAAAATTAGAAATCAAAGCTATACATAATGTTGTAGCATGACAATCATGATGAGACTTTGGAACACACCTGAATTTCCATTTTGACATAAGATACTCCCTTTTTGGTCAGTCATCCCCTATATAATACCTAAGAAGTTTTTACATAACTTGTTGAGCTTTAGTGGGATGTACACCTCATAATGGAGCCTCTAAAAATAGTTTTTTGAGGAATCTCCACACTGATTTCAACAATGGTTGTACCAGCCTACACTCTCACCAACAGCAGAAAAGGGTTCCTCTTTCCTCACAGTCCCTCCAGCATTTGTTATTGATTTCTTGATGATAACCATCCTTTCTGGGGTGAGAGGAAATGTCAGTGTTGGTTTAATTTGTATCTCTCAAATGACCAGTGATGTTAACACTTTTTCGTATATTTATTTGCCATTTGCATTTCTTCATCTGAGAAGTGTGTATTCATCCCAAATTCCCATTTTTGGATTGGGTTTTTTAATTAGGGGGATCTGATTTTTTTCAATTCTTTTTTTACTTTAAAAAGTAAAACAGAAAAAGGGGTAAAATAATACAGATTTACAAAAAAAACAGTAAGGAATCAATACTAGTTAATATATTACATATTGTTATCTTAGAAGTAGTTGTTCAAGTTATGAGATCTAGGCATAAAAATGATCAGACAATCAAAAAAATTCAAAACAATTAACAATGGCTACCACCTTCAGAAGGTGATCCCCCATAGATGCTACATTGTTTATTATTATCCTCTGAATAGATGATCAGACTACTGGCTTTAGACCTGCAAAGTCAATGAAATGCTAAACACTACAAGCATTAAATTGTGTTTACCTTGATAACTATCATCACAACCTGTGTTTCTGTGGATCATCCCGTTGCTTATAGGGGGTTTGCCTCTTCTTGTTTCCCAGCCCATGCACCAGAAGGGGCTGGCATCTGTCTCTTTCCCCAGTGACCCATATATGGTACTGATTCGCAAGGAAGGCTTGCTTCTTGGTGACTTCTTGTTCTCTTCCCTCAAAGTCCACAAATGATGCTGACTCATGCAAAAAGGCTGGGGTCTGGCTGTCCCTCCAGCAGCCCACACATGGTGCTAATTCATAGGAAGGGCTTGCTTCTTGGTGACTTCTTGTTCTCTTCCCCTGCAATCCATGAATGGTGCTGACTCATGGCAAAAGGCTGGGGTCTGGCTGTCCCCCTGGTGGCCCATGCACAGTGCTGATTTGCAAGGGGGACTTGCTTCTTTGTGACTTCTTGTTCTCTTCCCCTGCAGTCCATAGATGGTGCTGACTCATGGGAAAAAGCTGGCATGTGGCTGTCCCCTCAGTGGCCCACATATGGCATTGATTTGCAGGAAGGGCTTTCATCTTGATGACTTCTTGTTCTCTTTCCCCACAGTCTGCAAATGGCACTGACTCATGGGAAAATGTTGGGGTCTGGCTGTCCCCCTGGTGGACTGTGAATGGTGCTGATTTGTGGGGAGGGCTTGCTTCTTCGTAACGTCTTGTTCTCTTCCCCCACAGTCCACAAATGGCATTGACCCACGGGAAAAGGCTGGGGTATGTCTTGAATTATAACTTCTCGATCCTTTACTTTTAAGAGATCTTTCCTTTCATGATAACTAGCCTCAATCCTGTCTTAAAGATCTGAAAGTATCTTCAGTTTTGTTCAATTGATTTTGCCAGCTTCCAGTGGAAAATTTAATTTCCTGACTATCTGTTCGAATACTTCTCAAGGATTCTATTTTTTCCTATGTTGATCATTTATGGTTTTTATTACAACTCAAATAATGGGCACCAAATATTGTAATCCCAATACTGAATATGGTATACCAAGTATTGTAATCCCTTCTTTAATCTTTCTCACAATCCTGAAAGTTATATTTGTAATCCCATTAAGACATTATTGGAATCCCAGCATTAATTCCAATCTACCACCTCCAATGTAACCCACAATGAGGGTAAAGACACCAAGACATATTCAAAGTCAAGGATAGCCAAGTGGTCCTAAGCCCAAAGGCCTTGATCCAAGGCCTCTCCCAGAATTTATTATCTCATGAAGAAGGGAGTGGCTCAAGGATGAGTGGCAGTGTGGATAATGAGTAACTTGAGCTGACTATCCAGGTGGAGAGAAAAGGATCTCTGCAAAATGCAGGGATATTGTCATGCAGAAGGATCAATCTGCATAATTCAAATAAGATAGCATTTGAATTTTTTTGGAGGCTGTTGCTTCTATTTCTGATATGTTAATTTTGTGCCCTGGTGACTCACAGTCTCTTTATTTCAAGGCTCGTACTTGGTTAACATTCCTGGAGCTGACTGGTTCTGCCATCCTGCTGTGCTTGGATTTTTTACAGACAGCACTATGCGAGGAAACAGGAGATTGCCACAACGGCCCCAAATACTGCATATCACTACTTCAGGGGTCTTATTTGCATTGCTTAGAGCCAATTGAAGTGAGAAGGGAATAGTATAGCCTGCTTTGTACATATAGAAATAAGACTAATGTTGCAGCAATTGTTCTGTATTCAATGGGAGCTGCTCAAATTATTTCCATCCTTTTCCTATCATCATCTACTATTTTTTAAATCTATCTCTACTCTGAATTTACTGAGCAATTCCTTCATGGATGTTGACATTTCTTTCTTTCTTTTTTTTTTTTTGTCTGAGAGATTATTTCTGCTCTGACTTATTCTATAGCCTCATGGGTTTGCTTCTTTCCTTCAGTTGCTATCATTTCAGAAATTTCAGGTGTGTCTTCCATTTTCCTCTATCTCAATGCCTTCTGGACTTCTTTGGGGTGGGTTGGAGGGCTGAGATTGTATTTTACTTCTGTATCTTGTCATTTTCTATTTCAAAAATTTTTGATTTTGTTTTCTGTATAGATCTTTGTAAGTTTTTGTAGTAGGCAACTGTATCACTAGTTCCAAGGCCTGTCTAGGAAAAGTCTATTTTTCAGGTATGTCTTCTGTGTGTACAAGGTTCTTGCTTTGTGTCTACCCCAACATCCTACTTCCCAATTAATTAAAAGTGTGGTTTTGGCATCTCTTTGGCTTAGTCCCCAGTAGTTTTGTGTGGGGGCTTTGGTGAGGTTATTACCCCAGAGCTTCTCAGTATTATTACACAAGGGAGAATAACTGATTACAACAGATATAACATCCTACCTAAAGTAGTACATTTAGCAATAACAATAGCATCAAACATGTTTTTGAAACTGACACACTGTGGTAGCTACTAATTTTATACCTTAAACCATAGGAGCAAAATCTACAATTATGTAACAGAACCAATCATAAATTAGGAACTTGTATGCAAAGTGCTCTTGGTAGAGTGGTTTTACTCCATGGTGGGAAAATTTAAAGACAGAGCATAAAACACAGATAACTGAAAAGGAAGTAGATCAAGGCTGGAGGATAGAGAATGATCAAACAAGCTTTTGGAAACTAGAGAACAGGGCAGTAAAGAAAGAATGAAGGAGTAAGCAAGGGATTATCTAACTAGGTCTCTGCGTTTGTGGGATACAATTAGTTTTTTGTAACCGAATTCTTCCCCAGTTGCTTAGAAAAGAGAGAAAAGAAACAAAAGATAAGAACAAAGAACAGAAAAAAGGAACACGAAAAGAGAAAGAAAGATCAAAAAAAAAAAAAAAGAAAAGAAAAGGTGAAAGAAGGAATGAGGGATGACCCCACCTGCCTGCTTTTATTTCATGTGTCTTTGTCCCCAAGCACAATGTTGGTTCACGTAACCTACAACCTGTTGGCTCATATTGTTAATGTCACTTTGGACTTTTCCTCCCTGCTAGTCCAGCCTGTTCATTGTGTGTGCTCCATTTGGGGTCCTTCTGTGTGTCTTGTGTTCCCCAGGTGGTCTGGTCCCTTTGTTGTAGAGGGGAGGAGAAAGTCACCTGAATTTCCCCTGTGGGCCGGTTACCAGATCTGCCATGTGGTGTGGGGAGGAATCAGTTACCTCTGTGTTTTGTTTTCCTGATGATAACCATTCTGACTAGAGTGAGGTGGAATCTCAATGTAGTATTGTTTTTCACTTTCCTAATGGATAAAGATGTTGAATATTTCCTCAAATGCTTATTGGCCATTTTTACCTCTTTAAAGAAGTGTCTAATCATTGGCCCATGTATACCTTGATTATTATTTTTTGATGTTAAGTATTTTAAATTGCTTATATATTGTAGATATCATCTATCAGATTTTTTTCTACTATTCCATAGCCTGTCTCTTCACTCTGTTGATTGTTTCCTTTGCTGTGCAAAAGGTTTTTAATTTGCTATATCCCCAGTTATTGATCCTTGGTATTTTTTCCTATGCTACTGTAATCTTATTTGGGAAGTCTTAGTGTGTCCTTATGATTTCAAGTGTTTCTCCTATTTTTGCTTCTAGAAGTTTCAATGTTTCAGGCTCTAGTTATTTGATCACTTTTGGATTGATTTTTGTACAGATAAATACAGATCTATTTTTAGACTTCTACATATGGATATTCTGTTTTCTCAGCACCATTCATTAAAGAGGCTGTCCTTTTTTATTAGGTGTATCATGTACACATTTACAGTAAAAAAATGTTTAAAATTCTTGTGTGGAGTTGGCACGTGTACATGATACACCTTAATTAATTTTTCATTTCCTTTTCCACCCCTCCCTTGTCCCTTTTTCCATCTGATTTGCTTTCCCTTTGAGAAAAATCTAGCTCTCTATTTCCTTTTATTTGTCTTTTATTTTGCTCTTCATTTATAATTTGGGTTTCTAATATAAAAGAAACCATGTGATAGTGAAGCCTGTGTCTCTGATTTATTTTACTTAACATTATGGTCTCAAGGTGCATTCATTTTTATACAAATGACTCAAGTTTATCTTTTAAGGAGGGTGTTCTTTTCTTCAGTATATGCTTTTGAGCCTTTCGTCAAGAATCAGAAAGTTGTAACTGCATGGGTTTGTTTCTGTGTCCACTATTCTAGTCCTATTTGTGACTATGGGTTTGTAGTACATTTCAAAATTGAATATTGCAATGCTTTCAGCATTGCTCATTTTTCTTAGTACTGCTTTGGCTATTCTGGGTCTTTTGCACTTTCATATAAACTTTAGGATTGTTCTTTGTAGTTCTGAGAAGAATGTTATTAGTAATTTGATGGGGACTGTATTGGATTTATCATTTTCAGTAATATGGTTACTTTAATATTAATTCTTCCAATCTTGAACATGGGATTTATTTCTATCCTCTAATATGTTCAGTATTCTATATTTTTTGTTGTAGAGATTTTTGTTTTTCCACTTTCTTGGTTATCTTTATTCCTAATTTTAAACTTTTAAAATTTTATTTATTTATTTTTGAGATATGGTCTTGCTGTGTAGTTTAACCTAACCTTGAATTCACAATGTTGCACAGGTTTGTTTCAGACATGGTGTGATCCTCCTGTGTCTTAGTTACTTTCTTATTGCTGGGACAAAATACCTAACACCCACAAGTTAAAAGAGGAGAGGTTTATTTTGGTTCACAGTTTATAGCAGTTTAAGTCCATAGTCAACTGGTTCCAAGACTGGGGAGCATGGCAGAGAAGGCATAACTAACGGGATGGCAGGGGGAAGCAGAGAGAGAGAGAGAGAGAGATGAAGAGAAAAGGGAGAGATATACTTCCAGGCCATGCTCTAAGTGATCCACCTCCTCTCAACATCACATTTAACTTATCACACACCCATGATCCAGTCACCTCCC